>CAJNIZ010043302.1:25499-37860 GCA_905231905.1 Symbiodinium pilosum
TTTGCACGAAAATCGGAAAATTGGTGTTAGAAACGCGATCGCGTCAAGCCGTGCGCGAAAGCTAAGAAACGTGCGCGACAGACCATTAGAAGTATACTAAACAGTCTAAAGCCTAAGCCCTAAGCCCTAAAATGCCTACAAACCATGACCAAGACAAGCCGAAGACTACATAGAACTTCGAATTACCCACCACAGTGGCTCTTTGACCCCAAATCAGTATGTGAGCTATAGTCTGAACTCCTTGAAGGGGTGTTCTATAGGGTTTAGGGGATACTCGGAGTTGAGACTATAGCTTATGTATTTGGGAGGCCCACACCCCTATATCGCCCACAAAAATAACCCCTAGATAGACCCTTGGGGAGGAACTCTTTTGCATGGGTATGTACCCCATATACGCCTATGTTGCCCTCTAGCCCTTTATCATGGGTCTTTGGGAAGGAACTCTATGCACCCTAAACCCTGAACCCTAAACAACCCTGAACCCTAAAACCTGAAACCTGAATCCGAATCCCTAAACCAAATCCCTAAACCCCTAAGCAAGTTATGATAGGTATCTGGGATGTCAAGCATAGCCTCCCTTAAGTAGATAGAATATGGCTTTGGGTATAATATAACAAGATATACCCCATATTCTATCTACTTAAGGGGGACTATACCCTAAACCCTAAACCCCTAACTCCTAAACCAAAAATCCTAAACCCTAAGCCCTAAACCCTATACCCTAAACCCTAAACCCTAACCCCTAAATCCTAAACCCTAAACCCAAAAAATTATCTACTTAAGCGGGGACTATACGCAAACTCCATCTGCCTCATCCTCATGAGCTTTGGCAGATGCCTCCGCAGCTACAGAATGGGCCTGAGATAGGGGTTACCTGGAGGTTCATGGGGCTTAGGGTTTAGGGTTTAGGGTTAAGTACTTATAACTGGGGCTATAACCCCTATAAGGTCATTTAGGGGGGTTATAAGTAGGGTGATAAGCCCAGTTCTAAGTAGTTACTAAGTCCCATGAACCTCCAAGTAGGGGTTATCGTATTCAGGGTTTAGGGTTGAGGGTCTAGGGGCTATCGTATTTAGGGTTTAGGGTCTAGTGGTTGTAGTCTTTAAGGTTAAGGGTTTGGGGCCTGAGTTTAGCCTTTAGGGGTTTGAGTTTAGGGTTGAGGGGTTATAGGATCTAGGGAATTAGGGTTTGTAGGGTCTAGGGGTTATAGGAATTAGGGATTAGGGCTTATGAGGTCGAGGGTTTTGGGTAGGACTCATGGGGGTTCAGGGCATTTTTTCTGGGTTCAGGATACAAAGCTGTCAGAGGTCAAACGTTTTACGAAATACGGGCAGCTTAAGATCTAGACTTTGGCTTTCCCTACCGTGGGGATCAGAATATCCGACAAGTGCCGTTCAGGGTTTCGGGTTTATGGATCCGAATATCCGATAACTGCCCTGACCCCCCCATGAGGCCTACCCAAAACCCTAAACCTCATAAGCCCCAATCCCTAATTCCTATACCCCCTAAAAACCCAAATCCCCTAAAATGCATGTTTGGAACTGAGGCAGACATGTAACCCCTGGTGGTGGTGCTTAAGCCAGAATGGAAGAAAACAGGGGGTCTAAGTTGAGAACTCAGCAGCTTTTGGCAATTGTAGTCGCAGCCTAGGCTGTGGGAGGTACATTGTCTGACCTGTAAGTACAGTTGATACAAACATCCTGTGTGACCCAAAGTTTGTGAGACATTAAAAACGGTGGTGCTATAGTATAACCAAGCTATGCAGGATTTTAGCATCAACCGGAGAGTGTACCTTGATATGCGGGGCTAACATATCCATCAGCATAGAAACCTGGTTATCGCATTCAGCGGGTGTAGGGTATGGTGTTTAGGGGTTGGGGTCTGCTTACCCTAGGGCTCCATGTCTATAAATAATACCTACATTGGGCCCCAAAGTCTGTAAATATGACCTACATTGGGCTATTTGGAGCCTTAGGGTTAAGGTTCCAGAAGCAGCTCCAGGTAGAGTTTCAAGACAACTGTAGGAGACCAGTAATTAGAACCCACCTACTGTACCCGACACTTCTGAGAGGACCAAGATACCTTGACTAAGGAATCTAAACCGAATTAGTATTGCTGATGTGGTTTGAGGTATGTTTTTAATTAGTGTGTAAATTTGAGCTCCTTGCGCACCTTTCCATAAGCCGTGTAAGCCTGCTATATCCTAAACAAACCCAATGCTGCATAAAAAGTGCAACCCCAACATATAGATCACTGTAAACCCCCAAATACTGTTGACCTTATTTCTGAGGTCCCCCAAAATGGACCCCCCAATTTTCGGAAACCTTCTATACGCCCAAGCCTATGTAATCCTGTAGGCTCCCTGGGCGAAAAGACCCTAAACCCTAAATCCTACACCCTAAATTCTAAACCCTAAACCCTCATTCCTAACCTGAGCCCAAGTGGCGAATTTGCAGCTGGGAGGATACACATTACCAAGGTGGAAGCGGCAGGGAACCTTCCTGAAGGGAGGATGTGCGAGTCAGGGGAGCGCGAGTTAGGGGAGTAGGGTTTAGGGTTTCAGGGTGTAGGTTTTAAGGGTTTAGGGCTTATGGGATTTGGGGTCTAGGGTGTAGGGTTTAGGATTTGGGGGTTTGGGGGTTATAGGATCTAGGGTGTTAGCCTTTGTTTGGCTACCTCTAGGGATTTTGAGGTTTAAGGGTCATCGCATTGAGGGTTCAGGGGTTGGATTTTATAGGGTTCAGGATTACGGGGCAGGCTTTGGGATTTAGGGTTGTCGAGCATGAGGTTCAGGGTTATAGACTTTAGTGTTGTAGGGTTTAGGGTTGTGGGGCTGTAGAGCTTAAGATTTCAGTGCAGAAAATCTCAGGGGAGGCTTGAACTCGCCGAAGCCCAACATGAATTTGCTCAAGTGATGACAAGAGTCTGTTAACCCCAACCCCTTTCATGAAAACCTCTTTAGGTGTCATTGACAATCATCGCGTCCTCCCCCTGCAGTCAAGATCACACTCTCGCTGGCCTCCCCCAATTCTCCATACGCAGGCACACAAAACGTCCCCCCAAAACAGGATTGCCGTTTATGGGAAGCCCCACTGCAAGACTAGAAAAGTCTGCACAGCGCGCACACTCTTCAGCTTCACATTACTCAAACCTCTACGAGGAAACTAACACCTAGGCTTGGCATTGCAAGGTCACCGCTGTTGGGGTTTGAGGTCTGGAGTTGTGGCATTACTCAGGATTCAGGGCTAAGGAGTTTAGGATTGATTTTCCCAACCTACCACCCAGAATGCGTAAAAAGTTAGAAAACAGTCCTGCAGTTCTCGAGCTGCTCCTCCACTCCGTGAGCAAACTCACACCTGAGTAGCGCTTTTTCTGCGACTCAGAAAGCACCATACCCAAACATGTGTGTACAACATCTGGGTTTGATTCACTTGCCTTTACATAAAAGCACTCCCTTGAAGCTTGTGCCTGGATCTCTAGCGTAGCCCCTTTACAACACCTAAGAATACGTACTCCCTATACAATCCATTTCAACCTGACCTTACGCCACTAACCATAAGCCGGACATTCATAAATCCCTATGCATTGCACTGCTGATGTGAACTGCAGACCTACCTACACCTGTCACAGTGAATTTGAAGTTTGCCGTATTGGGAATAAGGATTCTGCCTCAGGGCTTCGGGGGGTATAAGGGTTATATACGTGGGTGCTCATGCTTCTCCGAGGCACAGAACTCTTCACTAACATGTTCGGCGAGAGCATAATTCAGAGAAATACGTTAAAGAACAACGCTCGCTAGACCAACAAATCCTGGAGAACTTCCCGTACAACCCTAAACCCTGACCTCTAAGTTTGAAACCATAGCGGCGCTGAGTATGGGCCCTTAATCCTAGGAATCCGTATGTGCCTACTATCTACCCTTCACGTACACTTAAGGGGGGTGCCCTGCAGCCACCAGAATGCAAATGCCGTTGCAACCCAGCTGCTGCTCGCCCCTTCCTGGATTTGGTTGGGCAATCCCTTCCCTCTAGGCTTCAAGGTTTAGGGTTTTTAACACTAAGCACGCCACTTCCCACTGCTCACCCGAAGATTTCGCATCCTAACTAACGTAGCAACAGCATACACTTATGTTGTTTGGTGGGGGGGGGGGGGGGTGCGCTGCACATCCTAAGGTAGTACACAAAGTACTGAGCATACAAGGGAAGTAACTTTGAACCTTAGCTGCGGCTGTCTGTGGAGAGTTGTGGATCAAACTCCAGGATTGATCTTTGCGGCTCGATGACCTATGGATCGTACTTCTTACTCCATCATAATTCAGGCCCCTAAGTGCCCTAACATGGCTGTAGAATTCCATTTAATTGAAATGGGTTGCAGATAAAGTCAGAACTGAACATCGTTGCCTATGCCTGTGCTTGCGGTGCCTGGAGGGACAGAAAGCCGGCTGAGTGTGGAGGCACAGCAATCTGGGATGTGGGACTACAGTGCAGCGTCTCTTACGCAAAGGACCACGGAAGCATGAGAGTCTTGCAGCAGGGATTCCCATGTTCCCTGTGTCGAGCAACATGCACGTCACCGCTAACTGCCGTTCTTCTGATGTGAGAGTTTGAAACACCCCAAATGGTCCATGTAGGTATATNNATACTTAGGTCCCAAAGGGGTTCCCATCTACCTGGTATGTAGCATATATTTAGGGCAAAAAGTGGTTCTCCTAGACCTACTTTAGAGCATAAGTATATACTATGTACCTACATGGACAATTTGGGAAACAGGGGTCCCCGTTTGGGGAGCTCTTGGTCACCATGACAAGGACTCGTACTTGTGGGTATTGGGGTTTAGGGTTTAGGTTTTAGGGATCCCAATTGTTTGGAGTTAAGTGTATGTGCGGTTGAGGTCTTTGTATCCACTCCCAACCCACAAGATGACAAGCAGGAATGTCTTAGGTTTAGGGTTTAGCATTCAGGGACCAGAGCCTGAACCCCAGATTTTTAAGCCTAGACATTGACTTAATGGCCCCTGAACTTCTGAACTTCCTCCCTTAACCCTGCCTTATTGGTGGTTAGTAGCGAGTAAGGGAATAGAAGCTTCACCCAATCCAGCCCTAAGCCCATATGTACCTTGCTGCTTGTTAGCGAGGAATGCAGGAATGGAAAGGACATGCAAACGCCACAAAGCTCAGGGCTTTGGGTTCAGGAATTGAAAGGTCATGGGAATAGCCATATTGTTGGGGATTCCGTCGGGCTACTAGAGGCATCCGGTCCTGCATTGCTTGGGAACAATTCCGAACACTTGACTCAAAATAGCAGCCTCGACTCTCTTTTCCGTTCCTCCATTCTCTACTAACAACCCTTGGTCCTTAGCCCTAAAAGAACTCTAGACCCCGAACCCATTTACTGTTCCATTATCCTAGGGATCAAAATAGACCAAAGTAGGTACTATCTATGGACTTTTTAGGGCCCAAAGTAGGAAATATTTACACATTGGAGAATCCCTAGAGTCACCTAAACCCTAAAAACTGAACCCTAAAGGCAACAACAACGAGCAGCTGCACTTGCTCTCAAGCCAGAAGGTGCAAAGCCTGGTAGATGGTTTCAGAGGGGTGAGTGCTAGGGTGCAGTTTAGGATCTTGTTGAGGATTCAGCTTCAAGGTTTAGGGTTTAAGTCTTGGGGTTTAGGGTTTAGGGCTTTGGGTTTAGTTATTTAAGGACTTAGGGCCTCCGATTTGAGGGCTTAGTGTGTGGACCGTTTCAGGCTCCGGGTGTTGCGTTTCAGCAGGTGTAGGACTGACGCTTCCCTCAAGGTCAGACAAATGAGACCTTGAATGCTCATTTTATGGGGGAGGGGAGCGGGTGTACAATAAACAGCCATGAACAAAAATCTCCTAAGCCTCAGCCGCGAACTCAAGGCCCAGCAGGCTACGAATCCAAATTTCCGAGCCTGGTGCTGAAGCCAACTTCCCACGTTCATCTGTCAAATTCCAGAGAGGGACCCTGCGTGTAGATGTAAGCATCAAAGCGGCCGTACGAGTATGATCCTGAGAGAGCCCCCCGGCCTATCCAGTGTATATGATCCCTATAAACCTAAACCCTTAACCCAATTTCATTTTCCATTCTCTCTTCCACTTGATTCTCCATTTCGGGGGTAAATCCCTAAACCCTAAAACCTACAATGTCACACATTCACCTCCTTTACAGCCTGGCCGCTTGGTTTTGGCAGCGCTCGGCAGCTGCAGCGCACTCTTTGCCTGCGTGCGCAGGCGCCGTGCGATCCTGAGAAACCAAGGACCAAGAACCCATGAGGTGGATTTGGAACGAGCTTCAGGTATGAGATTCACATCTTAGCCCTTGAGTCATAGCCATTTCTATGAACACTCTCAGCATCATAGAGCTATTGTTAATAGTTGTTCATGCCATGATTGCACGATGACAGTTCAGTCCGTGATGGATCTTGTGACTGGATGTTGTCGCACTTTTGGTTGCTTCTGATTAGCTGTCATTCTCCTTCTACTAGCAAGTGCAAGTAATCATGTTGACAACAGGCTCCCCGCCCCACATGTTGGATGGCACGCTCCCAAAAATGTGGGGTTTCAACTGTGAAGAATCTGTGACAATGAGGCCAAAGCCTATCCCACATCTTTCCCACATGAACTATAGTCTAAACTCCTAGTATCCCGGTTGATAACCCCTATAATACTCCCCTATACAAGCCCCTATACAGCCCCTTGAAGGAGTTGAGACCCTAAACCCTAACCCCTATATAACCACTGTAAGGAGTTTAGGCTATAACTCACGTAACACCCTGACATCCTGACGACTGCGCCTCCGCCCTCAAAGACAGAACCCTGAAACAAACACGAGTTCAGGGTTCAGAGGTTTAGGAGTCAACACACAAGCCAAACTTCTGTGGGTCCCCCTGAGCCCCAAAGCCAAGCACCCAAACTGAACACCCCAAAGACCGCACCCCCCCCATTCCCAAGAACAGACAAATCCTTATGAAATGTGCGATCCCCATGTTTGGAACCTTCAACCCTAATCCGCCCTAAACAGAATGATCAAGCTTATGCAATCTGTCAGGGTAAATACGATTCGTACTATCAGGGCGCCAGCGAGATGTGGATCTCGAGAAATCTCGTAAACCTCAAGTCATAATCCGCCCATAAGCTTAAACGCTAATGCCTGAACTACAACCACAACTCCTAAACTCTGACCCCCCTAAACCCTGAACCCTAAACCTCTAAACCTTAAACCCTGAAGCCCCAGATGTTCAAGTCTAGACCCTAATCCTGGAGCCTGAAGCCAAGCTTCGTAGCGGCCGCAGAACGCCGTGGCGAAGCCACCCTTTTGGCCACGGCGCTCTTCGCCTTGGGCCGTTGGGGTTTAGGGTTTAGGGGTTGGGGTTTATTTAGGGTTTAGGGTTTAGTGTCTAGGGGTTGGGGTTTATTTAGGGTTTAGGGTTTAGGGGTTAAGGTTTATTTAGTGTTTAGGGTTTAGGGCTTAGGGTTCAGGATTTTGCGCTAGGGACACCTAACCTCAATCCAGACCACCTCAACTAGACGCCAGAAATCCTTCAGCCCTAAAACGTATGCCCAAAGTCCAATACGCCTGAAACCTACACCCTAACACCCATGTCTTACAGGCAAGAACCCTAGACCCTAAACCCAAGCCAACAAATGTGGCCAAAGTCCTACATCAAGCCAATTAATGAACCCTAAAATTCAATCCGCTTCACATAAACCCTAGGCGATGAACCCTACATTCCCATGTGTATCCACCACAAGCCTATACAAAAGAAACACTACAATGTGGTCATAAGCGGTAAGCCACGAACCCATGTAGCGATTAGATATAATATACGTGGTCCCCCAACTAGGTGTGTGGGAAACCCTTTGGGTCCTGACTATATGCCTGCGTGGACCCTCTGGGTGCTATACTATACCCCGGCAGAAGCCCTAATTTCTTATACACTAAACGAGATGCTACTACTGTCAAGTGTAAATGCATCCTCTCTGTAAAGTTTTAGTATAATACAGTTACAAGTATACACCCTGCTTGCAACAAAGAACAGAGCCCTACCCTAAAGCCTAGCCCCTAACCCCTACCTGAACCCCAACAATATGTAGAATAATTGCCTTGTGGGCTATGCTTAGGGTTTTTGGGGCTATCATGTTATCTACTTTTGGGGCCCAGGTTCGCCTGTAAACCCTGAACCTTAACCATATGAGGCGCCATGGGCTTTGCAGCGGCTGGTTTCGCGACAGGTTTCGGTGCCGGTTTTGCTGCAGGCTCCTGGCGTCAAGGGTTCCTGGGTTTAGAGTGTAAGGGCGGGTTTAGGGTGTAGGTGTTTCAGGTTTAGGTACAGGTTCAGGTCTCAAGGCTAAGGATGTGTAACCCTCGGGATGTACCCCGAGGATCTAGGATCCTTGCTTTAAGATTTAGGGTTTATAGGGTTTAGGGTTTAGGGTGTAGAGAATCCAAAGAACCCCACGCTCGCGTGCGAGTTACCCGAACCGCCTCTGACAAATGCGCAAAAAACACAACCAGAATCCCTGCAAAAAAACCTATTAATCACCAACGTCCAGAGCCCCCTCTCTTGAGAACGCAGAAGTGAGACCTCCTCCTCCTCCAATGCAATGGCAAACACTCGAACAAACCCAGGATGGAAGGCTTGTCAAGCAGGTTGGAAAAGGGCCGGTTTCGGGTTCAGAGTTTGAGGTCTGGGCAACTGCGCCAACATGCCAATGTCCAACAGTAGTCACAACCACTGAGGACGGGAGCATCTAATTTGGCTAGCTTCCTGCTGAGGGGTTAGACCCCCAAAGCCCAAAAACTAAACCCTAAAGCCTATGTGATGGAGGGGAGCAAGGGAGGGAACATTGGTATCATTGTGAAGGAATACTTGCGGATCATTATGGGGACTTCCACTCCCCCTTAAGCGAAGGAATAACAAGGTTTAGGGGTAGGGTTTAGGGTTTAGGGTTCAGAGTTGTTGCGTTTGCCTGGGGCTAATTGGACATAGTGTCTGAGGTCAACTGTACTAAAACCTGCTGAGAAATGTAAACAGTGTATACATGAGGTAATCTGCCACTGGAACCGATGGAGCTGAGGGTTACCCTAAACCCTGCACACTAAACCCCCTAAACCCTAAAACACATAAACCCTAACTAAACCCTTAACCCTACAAACCCTGCACACTAAAAACCCTAAACCCTAAACCCTAAACCCCTAAAAACCCTAAATCTCTGACAGTCCTGACAGGCCGAGCTTGAAGAGGGAAACCGCGGTTCAGGGTTTAGGGTTGATG
This sequence comes from Symbiodinium pilosum, assembly GCA_905231905.1. Taxonomy (NCBI): domain Eukaryota; class Dinophyceae; order Suessiales; family Symbiodiniaceae; genus Symbiodinium; species Symbiodinium pilosum. The sequence continues at coordinate 34,797 of CAJNIZ010043302.1, forward strand.
CAGGTACTCTAGCAGACAGGTGCAGGCTAGTCCTACTGTGATTACGGGTTTAAGGTCAAGGGTGTGATTTGCATGTTTGCTTGGTTCGAGTTATTCTATGCAGGTGCTGTAGGATTTTTGGGCTGCCCTGTTTTCATTGAGATTGTCTTTCTCCGCATTCCTGTCCACTCTTTTCCTGATATACCCTCGTCAGCCAGTCACAACACCCGTATACCTCAAGAGACCTTGTTTCAAATGACCACCAACCTGCAGCAGCCTGAAATTAAAGTACCTCTCAATTAGGTGACGGTTCCTTCGTGGAGAGCCACCGATTCAAGACACATGATTTAGTGTTCGGGTTGAAAGGGCTGAGACCGTGCAAAATGAGACTTCCACAAACCCTAAGGGTCCAAGAACCCAAATAATAGGGCTTTAGGGCCTAAATACTATAATCACTTATTATTTGGGTCCTTGGACCCTTAGGGAAATATTTGATGGGATCACGGTTGACTATGCAGTTCTGAGCAAGCCCGAACAGCTTGCTACGTGGGGTTAGGGTTAACCACGCCGCAACAAGATTTGGCTAAAACGCAAGGACTATGATGGGGAATATCCAAATGATGCTGGCCCAATATACGTAGAACTCGTAATCCCCTCCCCCTAATATTCAACCCCCCCCACCCCCCTAACATTCAATACTCTCAATGTGGTATTATAATATACCACATAATGGGGGCACTTGATATTAGGGGGGTGGGGTGTTTAATATTAGGGGGAGAGGAATATTTTGGGGTGGAGGCCAGTATCCAGCATCTTTTTCTCTGAGTCTCTGTCTGTGTGTCTCTCTCTCTCTCTCCCTGTCGACGCTGGTTTTCAATGCCGAGAGCGCCTCGTGTTGTCTGCGGCCTACCACCACGGCCCTTCGGGGGGCATGAAGCTGGCAGGGAACTTGCGTCCAGGATTCATAGCTATTCGTTGGATATGATAGGTCAGAAAATCAACTAGTTCTCGCTTCATGGAGGGCACTTACAACCCATTCAAGGCCCCGCAAATTGCCCTGGTGGTACCTCACCGTTGTGGCCCGAAGCGTCTGCGGATCTGTCCGTCTGGAGCTTCGGGTCCAGGGGAGTCAGCACGTCTCATTCATTTACTTGTTGCAAAGGTAACAACTAGGAATTAGCATCTGGGTCCCAGCTATGATCTAACGCCAGTGCTACCTCGGACCTCTGATGCTGGGTTTTGCATGTTTATAGTCCCCCTTAAGTAGATAGAATATGGGGTATATGCGGATCTTATTATAATATACCCAAAGCCATACTCTATCTACTTAAGGAGGACTATACACTGAAGTAGAAGATGCAGGAGCACCTCCTTTACAACCCCCTCAGTTAGTCTGGCCTTTGGTTCGCTAGGAATGAAAGAGTGGATCCCTATAGGTGTCCCTATATAACCCATTATAGCAATTTCCATTTTTTCATTCCTTCATTCCCAGCTATCCAAAGGCCAGGTTTTAAACTAAGGCCTTGGTGGGCAGTTGTTTTTCCACCTGGACTTTCCCAGTGCCCGTAAATTGTGGATATGGGGTGACTGAGAGCGGCTTCTTGGCCTAAGAATTTTCAGGACAAAAACTGCAGTGTACTAAGGTGGACTGTAAACAGCATGGATAGAAGCATCTGAGGGAATGGTCCTGGGATCTCTTAACGCTGGGAGGCTAGTTTATAATGTGCAAGGCGGCTGGACGGAAACAAACGCACAAAACGATGCCCCCAGAGGGGTATTCAAATTTAAATCTCAAACCCTAATCTCATTTGTTCCAAAAAGGGCTACGGCCAAAAGGATGATAAACTATTGCTCTTCACGCCCCAAGTTCTACTCTTAGGTGACCAGGTTCGGAGGTCCCAAGGATGCTGCTGATAGTTTAGGATTTAGGGTTTAGGATTCAGGGTTTAGGGTTTAGGATTTAGGGTTTAGGGTTTAGGATTTAGGATTTAGGGTTTAAGGGGCGCAGCACGAATCTAGCAAACCAAACAGTCGAAATTCGGTTTAGGGCTTTCGTCTGCCTGAAGCAGATAGGATATGGGGTATATGGGGATCTTATCATAACATACCCAAAGCCATATTGTATCTACTTAACGGGGACCATATTGAGCATACCAGGCAAGGATGGACAGCAAACCCTTAAAGCCTCAATCGTAAATGGAAGTTTCCCATTTTCTTGCATTTGTCAGGCTCCTGTTCCATTATACTTATACCCGGTACCCCAGTAACCATATTACAATAAGGGTACTCTTGTTTTTCCCTGCTGATTGATTGTATAAAGGAACCCCGAAGCGATAAAAGGGTTCCACTGGGCTTCCTAGTATACTGGGTTTTTGGTGAGCTAGGAATTGAGGAATGGATCCTTATAGGTGCCACTCTTTAACCCATTGTAGTACTTTCCATGTTCTTTTACATTCCTAAGCCCTGAACCCTAAATCCTAAACCCTAAATCCTAATTCCTAAACCCTAAATCCTAAAGCCTATAATATATATATATACCTTGGACTCTGCATCCCTCCAAGTGATAAGACACGGGTTCCCGTGATCTTGTCCTGAATAGGTAGGCTTAATTTGGGCTCAAAGAGGCTCCTGTGTTGATGTCTTGGGCCTGAAACACATGCCACTTGTCTGGCCTTCGGTCAACTGGGAACGAAGGAATGGAAAAGACAATCGAAACTACTATAATGGGTTCTATAGGGACTACTCTAAGGATCCCTTCCTTCATTCCTAGCTAACCATAGGCCAGTTTTTCGATGCTTGGAGCATCACGGTTTGGATTTACATTTGGGAGCTCGGAGGCTCCAACCCTAAACCCTAAACCCTCGGAGCTTTGTATCAAGGTTCAGATTTAAATTTGGGATCTCCAAGGTTCCGAGCTTTTTATCCAAGCTTCTCTATCGGTTATGGACAGATGCACGCAGAGACCTTCGTGGAGGCTGAGCTCCTCCCCTAACAATGATCCCCCCCAGTACTACATATTCCTTTTCATACTGTGCTGGATTGGGATAATTCTAAAGTATCAGGGGGCTTAAGCCCTAAACCCTAA
>CAJNIZ010043302.1:37960-54491 GCA_905231905.1 Symbiodinium pilosum
ACAAATGTCAGACACAAATGCTTGGCGTTTGACCCTAAACCCTACACCCTAAACCCTAAACCCTAAACCCTAAACCCTACACCCCACCCACCGCCTCGCAGAACCATGGCGGGTTCATCACCCCTACGTCCACGATGCCTTCGCCCGCCTTCCTTGGAATAAGGCGAAAGGGGTCAATGATTAAAAGGAATGGTTTAGGACTTAGGGAGTTCTACCTGGACCCTCAAGAGCAGGTAAAATTGCAGCGCAAAACTCCTAAAGAACAACAAAAGGCCATTGCTCTGCATATTTGTGAGGTTAGGTAAGGACATTTTGTCGTATGAACGTCATAATATAAAGTGAACTCTAAGCCAGACACGTAGAAGGATATAGGCTGATGTAGGCTTAAAGTGGAGTGCGTGCTTGGGGATTAAGGGGTGTTAGGGACCGCGGTCATAGTCAAAAGGTTGCACGGTTCAAGGTTTATCCTCAAAACTGGGGTGCATACGGGGCCAGATACCCTTGAAGTAAATACTTGTGCGCCCACAGAGCTTTCGATTACCCCAACCAAACTCTCAACCCTAAACCCTATAAGTACCTGGACCATTTGGGGTGCTGGACATGAAGCCGTAAAGGAACTACAAGGACGCTTCGGGGGTGTAGGGTTCAGGGTTTAGGGTTTCTGGAGGATTGGGGGGTTTAGTGGGACCCTGTGTGCTGTGCGTTCTGCGCGTACCCTCTTCTATAATGGAAAGGAGGGCCAAGGGCTAGCCGTGACGAGCCCGTATAGGGTTTGCAGTTGAGGATTTCGGATTTAGAGCGTTTCTGAACAGGAGCCCTCAAAAACCCTATAGGGGTATACGGGGATTAGAGAGGGATTCTGGAGGTCATTCCTAGGATTTACGCATGGCCCATCTTGACAAACTCCAATGTATAGGTTAGAGGCACATTCGTGGAGGCCGGCATTATTCTGCGTTACGCCGGGGTAGCCTAGACAGAAACTTCCACGTGATAAGCCGGAGCCCGGAGCAGAGTATAAGCTGGCGGGAGTGATGGGTATGCATAGGAGGCGAAGTCATTAGCCTCGAAAGCGGATGATGAAAACAGGGGCCCTGCATGCATACTGAAACAACAACACGCCCAAAGGCAGACACTCTACAGGAAATCCAAACTACAAGAAAGACTCAGAGAATGAAGAAGCCCTGTGGCAGATAAGCCCTAGGGGTACTAGTTACTAGAGATACCTTCAATCCCGCAACCCGAGCAAGTCGACAACCCTGAAATCTCTTGGAGGATGGTGTACATCCCTTACCACTTGTAACCCCGCAAGATGCTGTCATGTCTGGGGTGGAGGCATATAGGCCTTTGCAAGGTATCCTCTATCCATATGCACCACAACACTAGTTCAAACAGAAGCCCGGCCACTCGGCGAACTGAAGGCCGTGGAAAGGTGCGACGAACAGCAGAGTCTCGCGGGTGGTGGTCTCTTGAATGGTGGCTTGCGGACTCCTTCAGAGGCTGCTGAAGCAGTATTTGTTTTTAGATAGAAAATGTTATTGAATTGAGAATTGCCTTCCCTTCCCCAAAAAACACGGTCATTATAACCATGAGGCTGGCTGGAAACCAGAGAACAAGAGCAAACCCTAAACCCTAAACCGCTACAGGATTGAAGGCCTATGGTTCAGAATCAGGGCTTAAGGTCCGCAATGGAGTGATATTGTGGGCCTTTATTAGCATTTTCTGGGACCGCTAAAGAAGGATCATAGCATATTGGGGTCTATATTACTAGGACGATAGTATATAGGGTCTAAAATAGAAGGATTATGGTGTATTGAATGGGGTCTATATTGGGCGCGCCTTCTCTTAGGAAACTACAATGTAGCGGCCTGTATAAGTATGCACGTTCTCTTCGTTTACTCCTCACATTCATTCGTAGAACATATACTCCTCTTCAGACCCTCTTCCCGTCATCCATGTACCTAAACCCTAGCCCCCAGGGTTTAGGGTTTAGGGTTTTCGGAAATCCCCCAGTGGTGTAAGCAACGGCAGTCTCTGTTAGGCTTGAGTCATCATGATGACTTGAGCGGTTTAGGGTTAAGGATGTAGGGTTTAGGGCTCAGGGCAAAAAACGGCTTCAGTTCTTCTAAGTCCCAGGATTCTTGATAAGCTGAGCTTAGAGTGTCCACGAGGGCCAGGGGCTTCTGATCCGCTAGTAATATCCAAAAAACATGCTGATTTATAACACGTACCTAAATAGTAAGCAGGTAACCAAACACGGCTGAACACTCTGAACAGCGTTACAGACTTACCAATTTCGCGAGTAGTCTGGGCACCGGTTAGCAGAAACGTTGCTTGCGAAACAGATCCGACGTGACCAATGCTTTCCTTTGCAAGCCTTAGACCCTAAACCCCGAACTCTAAAACCTGAAGCAGAGCTCAGTGTTTTTGGGGTTTGTGGCTGGGGATGGGGCAAATCGTTGGTTCAACTACCTCGAGGCAGGCACTTGTTTCCCAGCGCTCCAAAATTGAAGATGGTCTTGCAAGTGCACGAGCTCACAAATGCAAATCCCGGATGGTGCCGTGATGGGCGGACACTCTAGACAACCCGCTGAACCCTAAGAGTCCTAAACTTCAACCTAGTACCTCTAGTATGCCCTACCTGCCACCCCATAGGCCCTTCCCTGCTCCTGATACAAATATAACATAAGTATGTATCAGGTAGATTGATAGATATAGGGATGTTATGTAAATATGCACCTGTATTTCCTATTCTGAGCAACTCGCGCATGGCAGGTAGCAACATTTCATGAAAGGTTGATGCAAAACCTGAGGCTGCGGAGCTTGTCACTAGGTTTCGGGCCTAAACCCTAAACTCTGGGCTTGAGAAGATTGAGGCTTTCCACCCTCCAATGACACGTACATTCAACAACCGATGCACTTTCAAATCTAAATTTCGGTCCTTGTGGCTCGAACTCGAGGTCCTTCGCCAGAGGGGTATATGAGCCTTGGATGTGCTTGTATGCTGCATACCGGCAGTTCTGAACTTGGAACCGAAAACAGAGAGTACACGCACTTCTGCTGACTTGGATAGAACAGCAGAACAGGCACCTCTTGCGCAACTTGTGTCTCCAAAACCAAAACCCTTGACCCTAGGCTACAAGCCTAAAACTTGTAGACCGGCAACCCTAAACCGTAAACCCTAAACCCTGAAGGCAGCCAAGAGTTGACTCCAAAATTGTGATGCATCTCAAAACAGGGATCACAACAATGCATCTCAAGAGCATGACGGAGCAGGGTCAAGGGTGCAAGGGTTGAAGGTTTAGGGTTTGGGGGGGTTTAGGATTTAGTGTTATAGGGCTTAAGGTTTGGGTTTTTTTTCGGGTTGAGGACATGGTTAAGGTGCCCATGATTTTGAGGACAACCCTGATGTGGGGCCCACATCCTATCCAGCCTCTCAAGTATATAGCAACAGAATATGCGGCTCACATGAGCGACGGTCTAAACTCCTTGTATCCTCTTTAACCCCTATAATAGTCCACAATATTCACTGTATAATCCCCTTTAAGGAGTTAAGACTTTCGCTCACATGATGTCCCTTGTCTAGAACGAAGGTAGTTCGGCACACTTCCGGGTGAATAATGGCCTTTGTGCTAGGTTTAGGGTATCTGGGCTACTATTTGACCTACTTTTGGGTTTAGGGCCCTAAACCCTAAACCCTAAACAATATTTGACCTTGTGGGGTCCAGGTATCATGTGCCTGCCCAGACACTGCAGGTCCACGACGTTGTGGAACGTCTTGTCCAGGAAGACGTGGATGCCCACCTCAGTTGACAAAATGGTCAGAGGGGGTGCTTACATGGAGGGCTAATCTGAAGATAAGCCTATGATACCGAATGATACATAATGATTTGAACCCGAAACCCCGGACTCCACCTCATTTTAAGACAGTTCCCAACATTCCATGATGCATGACAAAGAAGGCGTGAAGACATCCACTTCGAATAAGCCATGGACTTAAGGGATTCTGGCAAATCTGGCAAAGAAGCGCACGAGAGGGACTGTTTCGGCCTCATCCTTTGGGATAATTTACATGAGGCGCGCTCAGGCATCAAGCTTCGACTCCTTCCCAAGGAAATGGGGGGGGGGGGTGGCATGGTCCACTAAGAGCTCATGAGTGTAGCTGGGTTTTGGCCAGACTCCTAGACATGACATCCTCATGCGCAAAGAAACACATGAAATCTGAATCCACCACTGTGGTTCATAGGGCCTGGTGGAGATTTCTCGGGTCGGGGCCTTTCGAACTGCTGGGATACATGGGGATTATATGGTTCTTTCAGGAGGACTATGGTCGGCAAGGATTTCTCCAGGTCATTTGAAAAACTCTCACATATGCGGGCAACCTAGCGCTGGTCGACACCTAAACCCTATACCCCAAACTTCACAAAAGTTACAGGCGCGGCCACCATCCAGAATAACTCGCCTGACTGGCAGTTAGCAGGGAATCAGGGAATACAATCTCTATGTGCTCCCTATATAATATATTCCTTTATTCCCTGCCCTTATTCCCTACTAATCCCCAATAAGGAGCATGGAACTCGCATACGTCCCTGCAACAGGGCAGTGGCCCTGGGGGTGAGTCTTTGGTGTTCCATGCTAGCGATTGAGGTTTAGGGTTTGGAGTTTTGGGGTTTAGGGTTTGGGTTGTGGGGTTTAGGGTTTGGGTTGTGGGGTTTAGGGTTTGGGTTTGTGGGGTTTAGGGTTTGCGGTTTGGGATGTAGGGTTTAGGGGGCATCGTGCAGCAAACAAACAAACAAACAGAACCCCCAAAGCAGACTCGGCTTACCATATTATTCGCGGCTTGACCACTTCAGGTTACTTGTCAACCAACACCTGTACTTTCAGGAGCCGCAGAAAATCTTCAAACTCGGTACCTTCGTGGGCACTTTAACAGAATTGCAACAGCATGGCTACATATTCCTTAGCTGCAACCCTGAACAGCACAAACCCTCAGGGAGGGGGGCATCCTTATACACCGTCCCTAGGATCCCTAAAAAAGCCTAAGGGCCGATATTTGGGGCCCATACTTGAAACCGTAGATGCTTTTAAGAGCCCAGGGCTGCAATTGAAAGTCAGGCCACAGCGGCTGCGAGGGACATCGTGATTGGCGGCCTGCAGCAAACCAGGTGACTGGTTTCGGGCTTTAGGCCTCAGAGTTTAGGGGTTTTGCATTTAGGGCTAGGGCCTAGATTTGAGGATTTCGGGTTTAAGGTTTCGGGCGGGCTTCTGGTTTATGGCTTCAGATTTTCGGCTTTATAGGGTGGGGGTCAGTTTTGGAGGGACGCTTGTTACGTTACTTCAAGCGACCCCACGTGAAGTGGGGTTAGGGTCTATAATATCCTTGGAGCCAATATTTTTACGGCAGATTGTAGCAATTTCAGATAGAGCAGCACATCTCAAACTCCTCCATGTGACTCGCTATGGCTATATCGCCTCCTAACTAGGTCGGTCAGGTGCTTGCATTTTGTGGCCCCTGTTGGTGACTGGGCCACGGCCCTAAACCCTGAGGGGAAATTGCAACCTCCATAGGGTTGACTTGTCTCAGGGTGAAGGCCTCAAGAAATGGTCATACTGTTGAGGGTTTAGACCTAAGGTGTAGTCTCTCTTGGGATTTACATTTTTAGGGTTCCTAGATGGCGCAAAATTTTCTCTAGTCCCCAAACTACCCTCAATGTAGACCCAAGCCTTGGACATCCAATCCTTCAGCCCGAAGTCCTCCCTAAACCCTGAACCTAAGCCCTTGAACCCAAAGCCATAAGGGTTTAGGGTTCAGAGTTTAGGGTATGTAAACCTACACCCTTAAACCCAAAACCCTGAAACCTAGTAAGACTAGACGAGCTTGTGTAATTGGAGGGGGAAGGGGGTTGGGGCTAGAGCGTGCGCGGAAGCCCAATGCAATCCCATGGAATGACAACAGCACGGTAAACCCCAACAACTAAAGTACCAAACCCTCCAACAGTGTGTAGATTTAAGGCAATTGGGCTAGTTTCAAAGGAGTGGGGCTATAACTTTACCTACTTTGGGGGTCCAGGTTGCCCCTTAAAACCTAAACCTTAAATCCCAAACCCCCAGCCCTCAACCCTGAATCCAAAGTTGGCAAGTGAGCTATCATCTGCCGCGGTACTTGTCTGCCACCAAGTTCCTGTCAGCGCATAACATTTAGGGTTTAGGGTTTGAGGTTGAGGGTTTTGTCTTTAGGGTTTAGGGACAAGATGACATACAGTAGGTTTTGGTTACGGGTTTAGGGACAAGGTGGCATAAGCTAGGTTTTGTTTTTCAGGGCCAAAGGTCTTGGGTTGGGGGTTTAGGGTTTAGGGTCTGGGTTTGGTGCTTGCGGGCTTGGGCTTCAGGGCTTACGGTCAATGGTTCATAGGAGCCGAAACAAATTTGCATAGCCTTTGCTGGCACCAGTCCAGACATTATTGAGTATTCGAACTTCTACCACACTTCTACATTCTACATAGTAAGGAAGACATGACAGGCTGAGACTGCAATTTTAGACGTTCGGGATGAAGCCTTACAAGATAGCAAAGCAAGAGCAAAGCAAGGCAAACTACGGCATGGATGCTCACCACGCTGGCAAGCTGGGCTGCTGCTAAAGAACTTAAATGATGTTACTATAACGAGACAATCCACATGTTCGCTACATACCCATACTGCGCTAGCTTAACTTAAACTCCTCAAGGGTTTGGGACAAAGCCATGTAAGGAAGGAGTGGGTTGTGGGTTAACAATACCATTTAAGTCAACAGTGTCCCAAACAAGACTTAAGAGCCTCAATATGCATCTTGGGCAACATCGCAAGGTGATGCTGTCATATATTGTAGTAGATTATATTGTAGTACATGATATTGCTAGGGTTCTTCACTTAATCCTCTGAAACCTTCTTAGAATTGCTAGATTCAGAGCATCGTAGGTCTGGAAGTTTTGGGGAAAAAGAAAGCCTTCCTGGTCACCTGGAATGCTTTCATGGGGATGAAGGGGTCATGGCGAACACGGGGTGTACAGGGTTCAGGAAGCAGACCTTCAGCTAGCCCCACATGAAAATGCCACCATCCATAAATGTAGATGACGCCTTTCTCTAGTAGCCCAAACCTAGTTGGAGGACTAGCCATAAAAGTTTGGGAGCCTTCACTGCTCTAACCCTAAACCCTAAACCTTTAACCCCAGTCTTACTTGCAATCATTTCTTACTCTTACAGCTCAGGGAGGGGGGGCAGGGTTTAGGCTTTAGGTTTAGGATAGTTTAGGGTAAGGATGTGAAATCACCTTACTGTCCCTACACCCTAAGACCTCTTCACTGAACCTGTATATGTGCATCCCAAAAAAACCCTAAGCCCTAAACCCTATGGATGAGGACTAATACCCCTCGATTGGAAAAGACAATAGACTATGAAACAGAAACTGTTCTCTCTCTCTCTCTCTCTCTCTCTCTCTCTCTGTGCAAGTTTTTTTGTAAGGGTATATTAAACGAAGCCTAACCCCTCATAAAGGAACAGAAATGCAGGGATACGACTACCTTCTGGGGTCGGTGGTGAGGGGCTTTGAGTGGGGTCTGCCTAGCTGCTGGCTTAGGCTCTTTTGGAGCCTGAAGCCCTGCACCCTAAACCCTAAACCCTAAAAAAAACAAACGCAAATACCCTTTCAAAGCAAAGGCCTTCTGGCTTAAGCCTAAATTTCTCCTGGCACCCATCCTTCTGTCAAATTCCCGAATTGGTATGCAGGCAGTGTGTCGAAAGGTCACAGCTTCAACTAGCCCATAACCAGCCAATTGAACTGAAGGAGCTGTTTTGGGTTCCGGCTTCTGAGTGCTGAGGAATTGGGATGAGGTGGGTTTAGGAGGGTTTCGGGTTTGCGCGTTGAGCACATAGCCTCTTCTGCAACGGACGACACGTACCCCAAGCAGGATGCCAGAAGATGAATCGGCGAGGACAAAAGACATAAAACGTAAGCCTTGCAGTTGCAAAACGTCCTTGACTTTCTGGTGTTTAGAGTGGAGTGGAGACCCATTAACAAATCCGACATGAAGTCCCACAATAGTGCCTATGTTCCACCCCCCACTCCCCCGTAGACACTCACGCCCTAAAGTGGCTTCCATGATTTTTTACCACTCTAAACCTAAAACCCCAAATCCTAAATCCTAAGCCCTAAACCATATAAACGCTAAACCCCAAATCCTAAATCCTAAGCCCTAAACCCTATAAATGCTAAATCACAGCAGTTTCCATTTTCTTTTCCAGACCACTCCTCCCTACAACCCGGAACTGCCTCGACCCCTCGGGCAGGATGGTCAGGATGCCCTCTTGCCTTGGCTATTAAACCCTAGGCCCTAAATCCTAGACTCTAAACCCTAAGTCCTAGACCCAAAACCCTAGACCCTAAACCCTAAATCCTAAATTTTAAGCCCTAAACCCTAAATCCCAAAACCTAGATCCTAAACTACCCAGAACCCTAAATCCTAAACCCTAAACTACCCTGAGCCCTAAACACCAAAGCCACTTGGGCAGGTGGGGTTTGGGGTTTAGGGTTCGCATGTTACGGGGCTCAAAGGGTTCTGAGCATGCTCGGGTTAGGAGGGTAAGGGCATGTCTCGGGTTGAGGGTTTAGGGGTTTAGGGCTTAGCGTCCGATATTCTATAGAAGCTACATGAGGATTCTACTCCTTTATTCCCTGCTAACCCCCCGTCAGCGAAGGGATCCTGAGGACAAAGAGCAGGTGCGCAGGGCTTCAATGGACATGAAATGACATGAAGTATGGGGGGCGTGGGCTTAGGGTTTAGGGTTAAGTGTTGAGGGTTTAGGGTTTAGGGGAATTCTCGTTGCACTCGCGGAAATAGATTGTTGTTGAAGGCTTTAGGGCTCATATCGGGCAGTTTATAGCTTTAAAGTCCCCCTTCAGTAGATAGAATCTTGCTTTGGGTAAATTATAATAAGGTCCCCATATACCCATAATCTATCTACTCAAGGGGAACTCTACCCTAAACCCTAAACCCTAAATCCTAAACCCAAACCGGTTTAGGGTTGAGGGTCGACAGCCCTTGAGCAGTCCCACTTGCGATTTAACAGTAGCTGTGAGATGCTGTAATCCATGTATCACGTACGTGTAAGGGTTTAGGGTTAAGGGCTTCTGTCTTCTGAAGTAAAGGGACTTTATTGGGAACCCCAAACAGTCAACCCCAAGAATACATATATATATATATAACAGGAATATACCTACCAGGTCCTGAAACTCCATTATATTCCCATTATATTCTTGGGGTTCTCTCTTTGGGGTTCCCAATAAAGTCCCTTCAAGGTTGTAGCCAAAACCACAAACTCCAAACCCTAAACACAAAACCGGTTGTAGTCAAACCACAACGCCTAGACCCAACGCCCCTCTCCCAAGCCTAAAATGCAGACCAGTATCCGGACCTCGAAAGTAGGCAGAGTGACACCCCAACAAGAGTTTAGGGTTCAGGGTTTAGGGTCCGCGTTTAGCTACTTTTGGGATTCAGGTCATCGCCAGAGTCCCCCATCCTCACGGGAAGAATCCAGGGCTTGAGCCCCCCGACCGGAAGCTTCGGATGGGCCGGGTTGAGGATTGCAGGTCTAGGGTTTAGGGGCTCAGGGTATAAGGCTTTAAGGGTAAAGATTTTGGCTTCAGGGGTTCCGGATTTGGGGTGTAATGGTTGAAGGTTGAGTCTATTTACCTAAGGCGTCTAGGAAGCTTCCAAAGCAGTTCTGCTTTAATTCTGACGAGGCATTCTCAATTCTAGTTGCAACCCCTATCTCAGCTCAGCGCGAAAGATTTACCAAAGGCTTATAAGATACTACAACGAAAACACTCATTGTTAAGAACTAAGAACTGTATGTAAAAAAGTTGCAATAGGAAGTGCCACCAAAATCTTTGTAAGAGGATCCCTACCATAAGGACTGACGAGAATCATAACATAGTCATAGGGTCCTTTTGGGGTGTTTGTGTAACCATGACCAAGACCCCTTCTTCAAAAAGCTTGGGATGAGCAACCGGCCGGCAAAATCTGTTGTAAGAATATGGAGGGGCACGAGTCTACTTGTGACAAACCCAAGAAGGTAGGTATACCTCTAAACTAAAAACCCTAAACCCTTAACCCTTCCCATTTGCTACACAAGTGTAGCAGGCCCAGGGGCAAGTGCTCCTCGAAGGCAATGTATGGAGCACCTGGCCCTGCTCGGAGCGCCTCGGGTGTCTGAGCTTGGGGTTTAAGGTTTAGGGTTTAGGAATCTTAGGGTTAAGGGTTTCGGGTTTGGGATGTAGGGCTTGGGGGATGTAGGGTTTAGGCTTTAGGGTTTAGACTTAAGGGTTTAGGGTTTGGGGTTAGTCCCTACACAAGCCGCTATACAATCCCCTATACTACTATCTGTATTTCCTCACTTCTGCCTAGCACGAGTAAGGCCTCTTATGGTTCAAGAAGAAACCTGTCCTGGTTTACATATGGGACAAACAACTCACCTGGCGCCACTAAGAACCCCTCCCACCATACGCAAAAAATGAGTATGTAGTTCTAGCGGGACGAGGGAATCATGAGAGGTGATTACGGGAAATGATAGGGCAACCGCCCGTAGAACCTTGTACTCAAGGAGCACAGCCGGCGAAACAGCATGAATGCCAACAGGCGTGCCTGCATGGCAGTTCCAGAAGCATGTTTGGAGGTGCAAAGGATTATGGGCTCTCTTTGCTGCGATCGGAGCACACATGGCACTTTCTCTAAAGATGGGGGCCCAATCAAGAAGGGGCCTTCGTTTCGCGCCATACTTTGCTGAAGCTAAATGAGGCTTCAGAGGCGATAATATCCATGATTCTCATCCCCAACATTACAGGTCCTATGCGTTGAGTACTTTGCACAATTAGGGATATTATCGCGAATCGTGGAGCATCAAATGGAAAAAGGACATGAAACATGAAACAGAAACAGTGTTTAGGGTTTATAGGGCTTAAATCCAGAAGACGATGAGAAAGCACCCAAAACCCTAAACCCTAAACCCCTAAATCCCTAAACCCTAAACCCCTAAATCCCTAAACCCCTAAATCCGTTAACGCTAAACCCCTAAATCCCCAAACCCTAAACCGCGCGGCCCAAAGTCATCCCAGGCGCCGTCAGTGTGTGGAATCCACCTTGGACGGTGAAAGGAGGAGTTGGGTTCCAGGTCAGGGTTCACGGTTTAGGCTTTAGGCTTTAGGGCGTTTAGGGTTTAGAGTTTAGGGGGTTAAGCTCTACAGTTCAGGATACTGATGCTACGCTGGATGGAGAAAATCTTCATTTACGGATAGTAAGCCGGGGAGGTCCAAAGTTTTGTCTTCTCGGCTTTCATATTGTTACAATGGTAAATGGAGGCAACCCTAGTTAAATGTGTAGGAATTTGTAGGTTTTAGGTTTGCGGATACAGGGTTTAGGGAGGGATGAAATCTATGCACACGACCTGGTATGCCCACGATACTGCACTTCCTAGGTAGAAGGTATATCGGGTGATGATTTGTAGTCACTACCAACAGCTGTAGACCCTCACAGTTTGTAGAGATGTGGAGTTCAGGGTGTCATGAGGTGCTCTACTAAGCTGACTTAAGAATTAACTGACTGTAGTCAGTGCTGCCCTTACACAAGAGAGCACGCAACAGCTACCAGGAGAAAGTGGACGGCTAATTTACACTTCATCATTCTCCATACTTTGGGGCTCAGGTAGTGCCCGATACTGTACCAGCTTCCATGTCATTTTGCATTTGATTTCCACTCGACTCTCCCTTGTTGGGGTAATTTCCCTATATCCCTTGGTAGAATCCCTCATAATCCCTCTACAAACGCCCAAAACCTAAACACTTAATTGCGACATGGCGAATATGGTTCCTATATGTTCCTATACTATAGTCCCCGTCTAGTCCGAATTGGGTTCCCACTTGCGTTTTAGGGTTGGCAATGCAGAAGCCCCGCATCAGTTCGCAAGTGAAGGCGCCCCCCAGCTTCTTTCGTTACATAATGAGAATCCATGTATGTATATGGGCCGTTCCCCACATCAGGGTCCCATTTTGGCACTCCTAAGTACTAGGTGCCGTCATATAATCCATAACCAAAAGGGACGTATAACTTTGAGAACAAACCATATATTGCTTTAGGGTGTAGGGATTTTGCATTAAATCCTGAACCCTAAACCCTAAACCCGTGTAGGGATTTTGTCCTAAATCCTGAAACCTCAACCCTGGAGACTCTACATTCGTAACCCTAAACCCTGTCTGAGCCATAGTCTAAACTCCTAGTATCCCCCTTAATGGCCTCTATAGTAGTCCCTATATACTCCCCTATATATACCCCCTTTCGG
Organism: Symbiodinium pilosum; assembly: GCA_905231905.1. NCBI lineage: Eukaryota > Dinophyceae > Suessiales > Symbiodiniaceae > Symbiodinium > Symbiodinium pilosum. Next base: position 50,324 of record CAJNIZ010043302.1, read on the forward strand.
GAGTTTAGCTTATAGCTTATCTGAGCCAAACCCTATAAACCCTAAACCCTGTCTGAGCCCAGCACTGTGCGTCACCCAGTCTTGGCAGAACAGAGGTGTCTGGATCCCAGCTTCTCCTTGGCTCCGTCATTTTCGATTTCTGGATTTTACGGTATAGGGTGTAGCTTTTACCTGTTATTATACATAATGTATATCTATATATATTACGGTTTAGGGTTCATAGATTTTACAGTTTAGGGCTTGTAGACTTTACGCTTAAGGGTTATACATTTTACAGTTTAGAGCTTATAGATTGGATAGTTTAAGGTTTATAGGTCTTACCGTTTGTTGTCTTATTGATGCTAGGTGGTCTTCAGATGTGTAGTAGCGACCTGCATTCCCAACCACCAAATTATTGGGCCCCTAGACCTTTAAGGGCAAGCCATCAAAACGTTGAAGGTTTAGGGTTGAGAGGACAGCCCTATCACCAAGGGTCCAAGTACCCTGTAATCATATACTGCTCCGAACCCTGTACGATGTTTACTATTACTCAAACCCCAAGTACCGAATTACTGGGTACGTGGACCCCTTAGATATATTGCGCGTTGAATGCCGCGAGCCTTACAAGCGGTTTAGGGGTAAGCGGATCAGCATAGTTGGGGGGGATCTTGGTACATCCGAAATCCTAGGACCCTATTTGAGAGAGGACGCAGTCCCACAAAAAATGCAGACTAATGGCCATTCGGGGTATGCTTCAAGCTTTTGGGCAATAATTCTACCCACTTTTGGGGGTCCAGGTAGGCGTCAATGTTATCCCCACGACTTCAAAATGGCGAGCGGTCTGCAGTTTCAACGGTTAGGATTTTGAGTATCCTGGGTTTCATTCTATGCTCAAGATGGTTAAAGAGGTCAGTGTAGTGCTTGGTGGAGAGTAACAAAGGACATAAGTCTATGGAAGGAGCTGCGGACATATTGGGGGCTTCATGATACAAGGGCTTTATGTACACACATACATATATGTATATACCCTACACCTACTTTGGCAGGTCCTGAAATCCATAAATGGTACCTACTTTGGGCTACTTGGATCCCTATACATCCCTAGCAACCCCTAGTTTTCCAGTTCATTGTCCATTGGCTTTTCCATTTGATTCTCTTATAAAGGGTGATACATTGGGCTATTTTTATCCCTGAATTTTCCTGTGTTGTCCGGCATATCGCCACATGAAGGCTTCGGGATGCGCAGCCATATGAGCTATAGTCTAAACTCCTAGTATCCCTAGTAGTCCCTTATAGTCCCCTATTCAAACCCCCTTTTAAGGAGTTTAGACTATAGCTCAAATGTCTCCAACCATGTCGCTTCAGTTCGCACCGATGCTTCGCGCTGCGTGGCTGGATCGCTGCTGGTCGTTTTTGTCAGTGCAAAGTGGCGTCTGGCTGCAGCTGATACTGCCTCAACCCCTGCTCAGGATTTGGGTTCTCGAACTCATCCGATAAGCCCTTATATAACCCAAATCATAAATCCTAATCCCTGAACTCTAAACTCAAAAGCTTAAACCCCGAACAGAGTAATCACCCTAGGCTTATAATGAAATTCGCTTATTTTTCCTGAGGTCATGCCGTAATAAAAGTCAAAACTACTTCCTGTAGGAGACTGGAAACCCTGCTTCCCAACTGAACATGTAGGGATCCAAGTATGCAACTATTACCTACACTGGGCCTTAAAGTCTGTAAATTAATTACCCACACTAGGCTACTTGGATCCCTATCGAAAAGGCAGCCCAGTCTCTACCGCACTCGTAGCACCGCCAGGCATCCGCCATCGCGCTGAGTGCTGGCTTCTCCAGTGCTCCAGAATATGACAGGTTGAACTTTGAGCTATAGTCCCCCTCAATTAGATAGAATGTGGTTTTGGGTATATTATAATGAGATCCCCATATACTCTATCTACTTAAGGTGGACTATACTTGGTCTTCCACTGAGCTACAAGATGCCGTGCCTTTTCAGGCGTGCACGTGGAGAAGCAAGTCTCAGATTGCCAGCTACGTTGCCTAATCTGTTGGGTGCGTTCCTAGCGTGTCCTCTGCATCCTTACGACGCTCGCGCCTGATTAAAATCCTTCCTGCGATGCAAAATCAAAGGTTGAGCAGTCTGGTAGAGACAAGAATGCATAAGGGAACCTGCAAAGCTCCCCAAGCAGAGCAGATTTTCAGACATCTGGACTGTGCCTAGAGTTCAGAGTCTCAAGTCCTACAGGACATGAGGTTGTAGGCAGAGAGTGCTGACGCCGTTTGGCGCAGGTTCTGGTGTGGTGTTGGGTGCTGCTGAGGCATTGAAGCAGGTGCCTGTACTACTATCAGTGTTTTGGGGCTCTATAGTTCCTTCAGTGCGCGTAACCTACTGTAAGGACCTCTTAGTTCAGAATGGGTTTAACGGTATAATACACCTTTAAACTCAAGATCACACAGACCTCCTCACTTCTACAATCTGAGCTGCGATCATCACTAATGTCATGGGTTTAGGGGTTTAGGGTACATCATGCGAGTCATAAGCCCTAGCTTCTGCCCAAACGCTGCGGTCGGTGCCATGGAGCACAGGAAGGTTTTTTTTTGAGGTATGTGACTTCAAGACTTCAGAAAACCAGGGCCCAGATCAAATTGAATTGTTACACTAGTTGCATTAATGTTTTCCTCGTACGTTGGTGTTTAGATGTGTGACTTGAAGACTTCGGAAGATTAGGGTTTCGGAGGGATGAGTGGCTAAGGGCTCAGCATCTGAGACCAAGAGTGTGCTTACCGGTGCTTGCGCCCCACTGGATCCTACAAATGTGGCGTTCGATGGTTTCTATGTGGCTACCACTGGACCTCGGCAGACTTGGAAAAACAAGCCCAATATCAAGAACATGGTCCTAGCCCGGAGAAGCTTTTTTCAGGAAGGGAGGATGCTAAATCCGCTCCGGCTAATAAAGAACAGCGCCCAAGAATATTTCATCCCCCCTGTTATATCGCGATACTATATTATTGGGAAGTCATGGCCCAGGTGATGGGCGGGGGTTAACGCTGGGGGGAGGGAGCATATTTCAAACCCCAACTCTTAAATCACATGCTTTTTTCCCTAGAAATAAAGCGTACCTGACAACCCCGGAAACCGGACCGAGGCCGTTCTCGGCACTCCTAATAAACTGTATGAACCATGTAACGGAAGATCACCTGGACTAGAAAAGGGGCAATGAGACGGAAATTGCAATCATATACATCATAGGGACATTAGAAGAGGGTTTTTGGCAATGTAAGTACCTTGTTTTCTGGGGTGGGACCAGCACAAAACGCCCTTTCGTAGAAGACTTTGTGCAAAATGCGACTCTGTGCTCACTCTAGGTTATTCTCTGTTGACGGACACCAAGGCGAGGTAGTTGTATCACCATACTTACCTTTGGATACACTGGCAAGCAGCTCGTGAAGCCCCAAAACTTCCCAGTATCATGTACTACGGGCATGAAGTGTGTTTTCTTTATCATAGGAGGGGTTGAACGAGTGAGTACTTAATCCTGAACCCTAAGCCCGAAACCCCAGCATAAGAACTACGGCTCTTGCCGAAGTAGCCCTAGACCCAGCTTCCATGTTCTTTTCCAGGCCTTGTTAAAGGAACCTCAAGCTTCACTTTCGGGCCTTATGCTAGTCCCCTTGAGTAGATAGAACATGGGGTATATGTGGATTTTGTTGTAACATACCCGAAGCTATTTTATCTTCTATCTACTTCAGTGGGACTACAAACCCTAAACCCTAAACCCTAAATAGTAGCTTCCATTTTCTTTTCCATTCTCCCTATATAAACCCAATATAACCCTTCAGCGGGACTATAAGGTTTGGGGCTTAGGAACCTTGAGGAGCCCGGAGGGCTCTCATTCAAAACCTCACGGCTCCCAGGGCAGGGACAGGGGTTTAGGGTTTAGGGACTAAGGATTAGGGTTTAGGATCTAGGGGCTTTAGCTTTAGGGACTCTCTATAGTTTCTATCTGCCCCGTAACTACCGTCCCAAAACGATGACTTTCAGCTGTGTATTGGGGGAGCTAAGCCAAAACTCTAAGCCCTAAACCCTAAACCATGAGGCCATTAACACCCTCAAGCCTGCTAGCCGTCAGTCCTGTCTTGTGACCTCAAGATATCAATATGTGGTAGTTTCCCTAAAT
>CAJNIZ010043303.1:37252-49594 GCA_905231905.1 Symbiodinium pilosum
CCCTAAACCCTATACCCTAAATTAGGTTTAGGGTTTAGGGTTTAGGGTTTAGGGTTTAGTCCCTAAACCCAAAACCTTAAATCCTAAATTCCTAAATCCCTAAACCCTAAACCCTTCAATGCCTTTAGTTCAACACTCACGTGCACTCAGCCAGGGGCGATCGAGTCCGGTCTCTTTCCCTGGTGCCACCCTGCAGCTACGGTGGATACTGAAAAAATCCTTTAGGGGGATACAAGGGCTGTATGGGGGTTTCCTAAAATTAGGGGTACCTTTTTGGGGGTCTCCATAATAAGGACTATATCATTTTGGGGTCTATATCGGGGTCTCCCTGTTTTGGGAATCTACCATATAGGGATAGTTAAGGCTCAGGGCTTAGGGTTTAGGGATCAGGACGTAGGGTTTAAGGTAAAACCTGCATGACCCTAAGTACCTACTTCTACCTTGGGAAGAATGGTGCCATGGTGTACTAAGGTCATGCACGATTTTGGGTATCAACAGTAGGTCGGGTTGGCAGGGCTTAAAGGTTGTTTTTGAGGTTTAGGGTTTAGGGTGTACAGGTTGCTTTTGAGTTTAGGCAAGGTAGCTTCGGATTTAGGGTTACCGTTAAGGGATTAGGATTTAGGGATTAGAGCTTAGGGTTTTCAGGATCTGTGGACCAGGGTTTAGGGTTCGTGTCTACACCCTAGAAAGTGTGGTAGTTTCTCTGTTCTTTTCCCTTCCGTACCAACCCTTATATCTTTATGGGACCTATCTGTATACATATATATATATGTACTTATTGCCCATTGAAAGGGACCTAAGGGCTTAAGGTAGTTTCCGTTTTGTTGCCATTCCGCACTAAGACCAGTCGGGCTGCTAGGCTCAAGAATTCAGCCCTAAACCCCTAGAGCCTCAGGGTTAAGGGTTTAGGGTTCAACCCTTAAACCCCTAAACCCTAAATGCCCAAATCTCTTTTTTACTTAGAACTATATTCGGGACTCTACTAAACTACAAGAGGGACCCCTATGTCCACTGTAAAGGACCACGCAATGAAGCTAATACTGACAGAAGCTCATAGGAGGAGTGTATACCTTGAACGCCAGTAGACTACAATTTTGAGTAAGTGCTAAACATTTTTGGTTAATTTGGTTTTCCAGGTGTATGTGTGCAAACATACACATAAACCTGTATGGGTGGAGAATCAAATGTGAACTCATATGGATACTGGGAAGATATGAGAGCTTGGGGGCGGATATGCTACAACGCACTGGTGATCTGAAATACGGCATATAAGAAACTACAAGATATCACGGGTCTAACTAGTTGGGGCTGTTCCCTACCTACAGGAACCTTTGCCAGTCTACGCTAAGGGTATCATGACACTGCATCTCCCAAACACCTGAACCCTGGAAGTTCGACCAAGTGCTGAACTCTGAAGACTCATTAATGCGTCTCCAACCATCGGAATCTGTCCCTCAGCCCTAAACCCTAGTCAATGTCCGCGCGTTAGGACCTTCTCAACACGAAGTTAGCCGGCCAAAAGACTGGTACAACTCGGCGAGAACCATACTAGATTCTAGACACTGACCTGCGGCACCTGGTGAAAATCCCTCTAGTGGTCTCTTTCTCTGTTCCATTTCTAGCCCCATACAGGCCCTATATCCCTTAATACGAACCTCTGTATATCCACCTGACGCGGTCAAGGGTCTAGGGCTTAAAGCTTAGGGTTCTGGGCTTAGGGTTTAGGATGTAAAGAGACCGACAACCTGTCAGATGCTCATGGCGTGCCTATTACATAGCGGACCTTATTACTCTTGCACCTTCAGCCCTACATCATTCTGTACAACGCCTACATAACTCTAAACCCTAAACAGCCCCCAAACCCTTAAAAAAAACCCTGTATAACCCGATGTAAACCATTTAACGGGATCCAAAACCCAAAGCCCCAAACCCAAGCCTGAACCCTAAACCCCAAACCCAAAAACCTAAGCCTCAAGCCCCAAGCCCAAAACCTGCTAAAGGGATCCTAAACTCTAAACTTTAAACTCTAAACCCTAAACCCTAAAACCCTTTAAAGGGATCCTAAACCTCTATGAAATTTGTGGGCGCACCCCATTGGCACGTGTCGGCTTGTCCGGACTTAGCAGGGACAAGCCTTAGGCATCGGCGCGGCAGTCAGTTTAGGGTTCTAGGGTTCAGGGTTACGGACTTAGGGTGTAGGGTTTAGGGCTTAGGGTTCTGGGGCTTTTGGCGGTCGATTGCTAGCATTGTGTTGTGCTGCCGCTTTGAATACCAAATTGACATGGTTGCTGGTTACAGCCTAGAAGCCAGGGTCATCACTACGATCAGGAATGTAGGAGCCTAAGCAGTTATCAATATCATAATCCTAAATTTCCTGTAAAATTGTGGTAGAAATGATACCTCCAAGAAACCTCGACAGATAATGTCAATTGTCTGGCCGTTGGCTAGCTAGGAATGAAGGAATGATGTATTCCAAGTTTTCAAGGGTATCCTAAGGTTTAGGATGGGGAACCTTAAGCCCTAAACCCTAAACCCATTGAGGGTCTAGCGTTGATACAAAAAATCCTGCATGATCTTCATATACTATAGTGCCAGTATTCCCAAGGTTTAGGGTACTTGGGGTCATGCAGGATTTCTGGTATCCACCGTCTCTTGTGAACCCACCGTAGTGAGATAGATCATGATAAAGGCCATATTTGGAACTGAACATGGATTAACCATGGACTTAAAACATGTGCAGCATTGGCAAGCGGGCGCTGGTAACCTCTATTCCCAATGTAAGGACTCTAAGTACAAGAGCCATGTGATAGTCATGGGGGCCTTATTTTGGTTATAACAATCCGCCACCGACAAAATTGAGTGCCCTGAGCCGTGATAATCATGGAATCCTTATTTTGGCTATCAAAACCCCCTGAATGATATATAGGCGAGAACCTGGTGCTTTGAGCCATGACTGCAGTAGAGGAATGAAAGCTAGTGGCTTTTTAAGGCAATATATACCCCATTATAATATACTAGTTTCCATTTTCCCTTATCCCCATATAATCCCAATATATATAGTACAGAAGAGCCAAGGCTTTTCGGGAAAACAAGATTCATATTTCTTCCCCCGGACCTCCAGACCCTCAATGACTCAATGACGAAAGCCGCCGGTAAGCCGCAACGAAATCAGACACCCTAAACCCTACCTGGACCCTCCAATGTAGTTCCTTTTTGGGTTTGTTATGGTTTTGGGGGTTAGGACTCTTATTAGGACTACCAAAGAGGTACTACATTGGAGGGTCTAGGTAAGCCCAAAGCCCCAAAGAGCGTTAAAGCCGAACCGGCCCTGAAAGGGTGCCATTCCAGGACTACGTACTTGTTTCCTACTCCCTACTATGGGTACTGCCCCCACACAGTAACAGTATGCTTATACATAGCCCTTAATAGGACACCTAGTCTAGACTGTTACTGGGTGGGGGCAGTATCGTATCTTGGTTCCCCAGTAAACCGATAATACTAAGAGCATCCTTTTTCCCAATGTTCAGCTTCAAACACAAGAATCCAAAATACAAATGGAAAAAAAGGGGTGGTACTTAGCTATAAAGGCTCATCTCTTACCGTCCACAACCACATCCCAAACCCTAAACCCCAAATACCAATGTTACCTTCCTAGATTCCTTGCAAAACTCATGTATAAGGTACCTCGAATAATTAGCAACCCTGAACCCGAAACCCTGAACCCGAAACCCTGCACCCTAAACCTTAAATCCTAAGCCCTGAACCCTACTATTACCCTCAACACGCATGCTCAGAGGTCGGCCGTCCAATGGGTGGATAGTCAGACTTTGCTGCCCAGGGGAAGTTCAAACAACCCGGACAAGAAGCCCTGTAACTGTAATCCCCCTAGACCTGGAACAATTTTTTTTTTGGAAGGGTTCCTTAAGGTTATACTATAACAATAATGGAAAATGTTTCCTAAGGAGAGTTCAGGAGCAGTCTGCTGTAGACTTGTAACTGGGTTAGGCTGGTCCCGGACTAGGGCTTTTCATGTTCACGGCTTTTGAGTGATAACTTGACTGTACCCCTTACTCCACAAAAGGAAGCTCTGCCCTAAACCCTTTAAACCCTAAACCCAAGACTGGTTTATTCGAGTTTGAGTGACATGCGGAGTGCAACCCCCTAGACTTGCGTGTTCAGCTGGAGCCGAAAGCCGTCGGGTGCCAATTGCAGACTAGCGGTTTAGGGTTGAGGGTTTAGGGTTTAGGGTGCGGCATTCTGCAGATCCGTTTGAGAAAACAATCCACATCGGGATTAATTTGGAGAAGCCTCAGAAAAGTATTTTCTTTGAGCAACTAGATGTAACGAGGGGATACTAGTTTCACCAGCCCTGAAATTAAGACCCGAATGTATTCACATTATGGTTGCAGGGCTCTTCTTATACGGGTTGGGATCACTGAAAACTTCGGTTGATTGAGGGTATAACCCACTCATTTTAGGCCTCCTCGAGTCGGGGAATATGGGGAATCCTACCTTTCATGGACACCTCAAATCCTTAAAAAAGATCCACCCTAATTAAACCCTAAGTCCTAAGCCCCAAATCCTACATCCTGAATCCTAAATCTCAACTCCTAAATCCTAAGCCCCGGATCCTAAATCCTAAGACAGAAATCCTAAAATTCCATGCAGAGATCAACCCGGAGCCCTGATTCTAGACCAAAGTCACTGAAACCTTTCGATTTCATGGGTTTAGGGTTTAGGGTTTAGGGTTAAAGCGCAAACCATAAGCCCTACCTAGAAAGCTCTACTTTAGCCCAAAGTAGGAAATTGGGGCAATGTTGCCTATAATTATGTGTATTTGGCTTTCTAGGTAAACCTTAACCACGAAATAATATTGGTAAATATATCGGGCCCTACCGTAGCCTTTCTTACCAAGGACGGGCAGAACACAACCGACCTCGGCCCTAGTGTTTCGGGCTTAAGGTTTAGGGTGTAAGGTTTCAAGGCTTAGGGTTAAAGGTTTAGGGTTTAAGGACTAGAGTTTAGGGTTTAAGGTTTAGGGTTTTCTGTTTAGGGTTTAGGCAGGGTTTTACACCGGTGTGTCCGTATTCCTTACTCGGTTGCCCTTGAATACTGCAAAAAGTCTACTTTCAGCTCCCTTAAGATGGAAAGGAGAGCGCCCAAAAGCGATAAACATTATACAAATGAAGCGGAGGCCCACCAAGCGTATTGGGCTTTAGTAAGCCAAAACCGTTCAAGAAGAAGCCTCATCAATGACCCAGAAGCTCTATCTGGATCTGAATTCCTGAAAATCACACCTTAACTCCCTAGACCCCAAATCCTACGCTTGAAGTCCTCCACCCAAGGCCCTACCTGAACCGCAGAAGTACGTACAATAACCCTCTTGTCTGCATTTAGGGGGGTTTTGGGCTGTTATCCTACTCAATTACTTTGTGGGCCAGGTCGATCCTCTAGAGCCAAAACCCTAAACCCGCAACTCGGTCCTCGTGGAGACCTCAAGAACCCTTAAGAACACAAGAAGCCATAGCCATAGTCTAAACTCCTAATATCCCCCTCAGTAACACCTATAGATCGTCCTCTATATAGATCCCTTATATAACAATCCCCTTTAAGGAGTTCAGACCATGGAACACATGACAAACACATCACAGACTCCAGAAAGTCCCGGCACAGCCCCTCGCCAGGTTTAGGGCTCAGGGGGTTTAGGGTTGAGGGGGGTGGGGTTTCAGATTTACCTAGAAAGCCAGTGACCTATAATTCTAGACAACTTGGTCCTAATTTTCTACTACTTTGGGTTAAAGTAGCCCATTATCATGGGTAACTAGGCTGTCTAGGTAGGGTTTAGGGCTGAAACACCCAAAGTATGCAATCTGAGAAACTTCCATCTACAACACCCGGTGTGGTGGTTTGAGAACCCCTAAAACGCAGCGTACCCATCCCCCCAGGCTAAAGTCATGAGAAATTTAGGGTTTTAGGGTTGAGCCAGCTACAAATCACAAAAACTCTACAAGCCCTGCAAGATCTGTTCTGCACGATCGACTCTATGAAGCCCTATAACCCCCTGAGCCCTAAACCCTAAACCCTAAACCCTAATCCCTAAATCCTAAACCCTAATCCCTAAATCCTAAACCCTAATCCCTAAATCCTAAACCCTAAACCTTATACAATACTCCAACCCGTGGGACCCCCATAATCTTGTGTATACCCCTTTGCAGCCATAGATTCCTGAGAACCTGACCAGTTTTGTGACATCCTCATAACAGCCTAGGCCCCCTAACTACACCCTGAACCCTCAATCCCTACACTCTACACCCAAAACCTGAAACCCTATAGTAGTTTCCATGTTCCTTTCCATTATCCCTATATAACCCCAATACTATCACCCTATATAATTGCTGGAAGCGTTATGGCTCCCATGATTCCCAGCTGATCTCCAAGGCCGCCACAGCCGCGTCAGAGGACTCGGCTCGTCTCACCTTTGGCGGGCTCTGGACCAATCTCTGGCTTCAGGTACAGGTACCCTAAACCCCAAACCCTAAACCCTAAACCCTTAAACCTTAAACCCTAAACCCTTAAACCCTAAACCCCTAAACCCTTAAACCTCAACCCTAAACCCCTCAAACTGTTGGATGTCTGCCAGGCACGACACGGGGTTCGTACCGCCACTCAGCAGCTGCAATCCCTGTAAGACAGGGTAGGACTATGGGGTTGCTTGCAGGGGTTGGGTTCATAGTCCCCCTTAAGTAGATATAACCCCAATAATGGAGAATCAAATGGAAAAGAAAATGGAAAAGAAAATGGAAAAGAAAATGGAAAATTAAAAGGAAACTAGGGAATATATAGGGATGATTAGGGGTTCATAGTCCCCCTTAAGTAGATCGGGGTATATAGGGCTATATAGGGTATATATTGTGAGGTTATATTGGGATAATGGAAAAGAAAATGGAAACTACTATTTAGGGTTTGGGGTTTAGGGGATATGGTCTCCCTGAAGTAGATAGAAGATGGCGTTGGGTATATTATAACAAGATCCCCATATACCCTGTATTCTATCTACTTAAGGAGGACTATACTTCTATGCCAGGTATGTTATGGCATATGCGTGAATATATTTACGGGCATATCAACATATGTGCTACTGTCTAAACTCCTAGTATCCCCCTTAATAAGCCCTATAGTAGTCCCCTATATAATCCCCTATATAAGCCGCCTTTAAGGAGTTTAGGCTATATCAACATATAGGAGGCTGACGCGGCCCAGGTCGCCAAGCGTCGCCACATTGGCAGCTAAGCTGATCGAGACATCACAGGAACCTGAATGGTTTGGTAGGCCATTGGGATATGTAAAATTTTCCCAAAAGGCTTTAACAGGAGACCCTATGTATTAATATTTGGACGAGAACTTCGGGGTACTGCAACCTGTATTCCACGCTCTGGCTGACGCTCTGGCTGCGTCAGCGTTTAGGCAAAGCTCCTGTTGCCGTTCAGGTTCCCGAGAGTCACACTCAAATGTCATGATAGCCGCAGCGGAGAACACAAGTCGCCCACACGCTCGACTGCCTTTTAGGGTTTAGGATTTAGGGTTTAGGGCTTAGGATTTAGAAATTAGGGCTTAGGATTTTGGGTTTAGGTTTTAGGGTTCAGAGTTTACCTAGGCGGTCTGGGATTTAGGGTGTTTTGGCTGGTAGAGCTTTGGGATTTCGGGTTTAGGATTAGGGTTTAAAGGCGCAGGGCCAAGGCATTTCGAGTTTAGGTATTCTGGGATTAGGGATTTAGGCTTTAGGGTTTTAGGGTTGAGCGTTGTAGGGTTCTCTCTATCTGGCCTTCAAACATTTCGAGAAATTCAACCCTAAATCCTAAACGGCTTCTGGTGTAGGATCTAGGGTTTTTGGATTTGTTTTTTTTTGCTTTTGGGGCTTCAGAGTTTGCGGAGCTCATGGTTCCTGAGGGGGGTAATTTCGAAATTGCTCATTGTATATTTCACTATGAAAGCCACAAATGTTGTGAGTATTCAGTCTGCATATGCTTCTTTCCCGGCGGTGGTACCCAAATCCCAAGTACTCAACTCGAATTTTGGTAAATTCTACTCATTTTGAAGCTATAAGTAGCCCATTATTTGGAATATACCCGGCCCTAAACCCTAAACCCTAAACCCCTATATAACCCCTATAACTCGGCTCTCCAGCTAGACCTCAACCCAGTGAGACAGTAGCCTTTCGTTGTACTCTACCTTCCTCAAATAAAGGGTTTAGGGTTTAGGGTTTTCACTGTTTTCGTTGTACTTTACCTTCCTCTAATAATGGGATAGGGTTTAGGGTTTTCACCGTCATTTCAGGTCAGAATCGCCCATTATTTTGGTCTAACGTGGATTTCCAGGTGGGGCATAGCATTTAGAGAAAGTACCATGGCCCGTAAAATAGTACACAAAAACCAAGTTACCTAAAATACACAGCTACCTGAACCCAAAGTAGTAGGAAATTCGGGGAAAGTCTAACTACTATAGTTATGGGCTACTGGCCCTAAACCCTAATCCCTACACCCTAACCCCCAGTCCCTAAACCCTAAACCCCCGGAATTATGGGCTACTAGCGTTCAAGGTAGAAGACTGGGTTGTTGTTAGGAACTTAAATTAAGTTACCATGATGGGCTTATATAGTACTTAAGATGGTTTCCCCAGTAGAGTAACTTAAAATAAGTTCCTTAACAGCAACCCAGAAGAAGAACGTTCCCTAAACCTTGAACCCTGAACCCTAAACAGAAGGCCCAAGCAGGTTCTAGGTTGAGGTTCGTCAACTTCAGCTGCGCGTACCTGAAACGGAAAGGGGTGCTGCTTGGTGCAGACCTTGAAAACCAGTAGCCTATATGTGTTTACGGATTGAGGTTGAGGGTTTAAGGTTCAGGGATGAGGGCCCGTAATCATAAACCCGTCTCTGCCCCAGTTTTCTAGCACCTTGACTTGAAGTATCCGTTAAGTTGGGTAACGAGGCTTTCATGGTAGGGTTTAGGGTTTAAAGTTTCATGCACATGGGGTCAGGTTGGGGGCCTCGAGCTTATAGAATGTAAGGTTGAAGTGAAGAGATAGAGTTTAAGGCTTCATGCGCTTTGAGATAGGCTTAACTGGTTGCATGTGATGCTGTCTGACATTTCCGACTCGGCAGGCGTGAGCTATCAAACGTCTACCGAAAAAAGGCCCACGGTGTAGGGGTACGGGTTTTCCGGTATGTGATGCTACAGTTCCGAGTGTCGGCATGTGCAACACGGCTCCCTTACCCACATCCACCACTTGTGTCCTGTATACTTTGGGGTTCAGGGTTTCCGGCATTGAGGCTTATAAGTTCTTCCATTTCGGGCGTAATGTACGCGGTATTCCAAGCATCCTAACAAAGAGACGCCATCCTCATGCAGGCGCGGTTTTCGGCAAGGAAAGTTGCATGTGAAGGGGAAAATGATCGATTTTTTCATTCGAAGCGCAGACAAATTATGCACACCCAGGTTTTACTTGAGTGCCCCCACGCCTGAACCATGCATGCGTGAGGACCCGCAACAGACCGGCGCAAACAGCAACGGAATCAAGGAAACCTCATCTAAGCGACTGGTTTCGAGGCAAGCCAAGAGGTGCGTAGTCAATTACGCTTGCAAGCCCTGTGGCGTTCGCACTTGGCACTATTATCAACACTTTGGGGGGCCGCGACGGGTGACGAGGAACAGTTTTACTCTCTCAAAAGTTTAGGCTTGAGGCGGACGATTGCCATCGCTCTTCCCACGCTGATGAGAGCCATTGTTCTTGTTCCGTCTGTGACTTGTCTGCCTATTAAAAATGTAAAATCTGCAACAATGTCTCTCCTATAGCCAAATTTGATGCCACGCTCTCCTTACTCTTTGCAAATCCACGCTTGTGTTTTTCGGTGCAATTTGCCAAAGCAACTTGCAAAGGTCCCTGCATTACAACGTGTATGAAAAACTCGGAATCCTTGCGGAATAGTTGTGCAGGTCGTTGAAGGCTCATGCCTTGGGTATCAGTTGATAAAACCAACAGGGGCGCGACAACTTTGCACCCGTTAAGTGCCAAAGCTGCACCATATCTATCCACGCAGTGCAGGGGCGATCGCACGGTACATCGCGCGGCACCGACATAGTGTAACACTACAAGTTCAGGTTCAACCACACACGCCGCACACCCTACTTGTCAAACTCTACACCACAGGGACTCATGGGTGTTCGATGTATACCTTGGACACGTACAGATGGCCGAATCTCTGGACATATAAAACTACGGCGAACTCAAAAAGCTCCAAAATTACAGGTGATGCCCTCAACCTGCCGGTCAGAAAGAGACCATTAAATCAGAACAGTCATACAAGTGATCCTTTGGGTCCTCGGGTTGTACGGTTCTCTCTGAATGCACTGAATATGGATGCACAGATCCTGAACCATTTTTTGACTTCCGGGATTTCGGGCATGACGATCTAAGGAATATGCATAACAGGCTTCCAATTCCGCAATAGACCATCTGTTCGGACCTAAGCCCTAAGCCATCAAGACTAAACCCCAATAATTCACCGCAACCCCAAGCCCTGAAACCTAGCCCCTCAACCCAAACCCAAACCCCAACCCTAAGCATCCTAAACTCTCTAACAACCCCGAGCAAGTCCCTGGCACCTGCCGAAACTCCTTTCCCAAGACCCGCGGCTCCTGGATTGTTTAGGGCTTATTAGGCTTTAGAGTTTAGGGTTTACTAGGGTAGGTTTACGGGCCCTCTAGAAATTACTTGTATAGCTTAAACAGTGTTATCCAAGTTTAGGGCTTAGGGCCCTAAACCCTACATCTTAAGGGTGTAGAGAGAATTACCATCCTTCAGTCCCCAAGTCCCACACCATAAACCAACGTGTTTAGGGTTTGGGGCTTGGACTGATTACATCAGGCTGATATAAAGCCTGTATCGGGACACTAAGCTTACATAAGGGCTATGTGAGGACTACGTAAGGGAAACTACTCACGTGGAAACCCTAAACCCTGAACCCCTAACCCGAAATCCAAAGGCTCCCCCAGCACACACGAAACCCCCATAACTACTGAGGAAGTCAGATGAGCTACAAGGGCTTTTGCTTGAGGGTTTAGAGTTTAGGGGTTCGGGAGTAGAGTTTAGGGTTCAGGGTTTCGGGACTAAAGTTTAGGGCTTAGGGTTTGGGCTTCAGGCTTGAGAGTGTAAGGCTTCAAGGGTTTAGGGTTTAGGGTTTAGCCATATGAGCTACAGTCAAAGGTCCTAGCATCCCCCTTGATAAGCCCTGTACTAGGGACCCTCTATAGTCCCTGCATAGGTGTAGCCTGTGGTACATACGACCCTAAACCCTGAACCCTAAACCGAAAATCCTGCCCTAAACCCTAAACCATACTCTCATGGGCAAGGAAAGAAGTGGTTAGGGCTTTTCGGATGTAGGGCTTGTCAGTCAGGGTGGGGTTCACTTGGAGTGTCAGGGGACTAAGTACGTATACACATAACACAAATAAGCCACGTAGTACCCCCAACTGGGAGAGAAAAACAAATACATATATATATATATACATACGAATGAGCTATAGTCGAAACTCCTAGTACCCCCGTTGCTAAGCTCTATAGTAGGAGCCCTATATAGTCCCCTAGAGCATCCCTTTAAGTAGCTTAGGCTGCAGCTCGTATAGAGGAAGTAGCCCCGAAGCCTTATCAAACCCTGAAACCTGAATTCTTTGAGGAGCTCAGAAACCTACTGGTTCTTAGTAGCAAAAAACGAAATATATTATGTAGATATTATGTCGGAACAATATTTCCTTATACCCCACTAAGGACCAGTAAGGAAATGAAACCCTAAACCCTAAACCCCTAAAACCGCGTGGGGGAGCACATAGCCATTGGGTTGTCAGCGTTGAAAGGCCGCTCCTGTAGCGCATCATTTTTAACTCCCTGGTGCTTAGGAGGGGTTTCGGGTTTAAGGTTTCGGGGAATAGATTCTAGGGATTATTATTAGGGACTACTATAAGGATCCATTCCCCCATTCCCTCCCAAGCACCAGGGAGTTTAATCGGCGTTGCGGACGACACGGTGGACGCAGGACATCTTGCACCACCCTACGCAGCCCTAGTTACACGAACCAAGCCTCAAGCTCTAAACCCTAGTATATTGGAGATCTTACACAGCGTCACGCAGGGAGGCTGGGGGGACTGGCCTGTAGGGTTTTAGGGTCTAGAGGAAAGATCCCGTCATACTAACACTAAACACCCCCGCAGCCATATTCGCCGAAGCATCCAGCCTCAGGGCGTTCAGATCCCTTAAAAACCCCCCCTCAGCCCCCCCCCCCGCCATGGTGGG
>CAJNIZ010043304.1:3319-28937 GCA_905231905.1 Symbiodinium pilosum
GATATGGGGGGGGGGGGTGATTAAAGAGTAAGCTTAAGAAAAGAAAATGAGATGGACACTGGAGTGGCATAGGGATGAGGGTTTACGGTTGACTGGAGTTTAGGGGTTAATTTCTGGGTAGTAGGGGATGCACAATAAGAACAGGCAGAACCAGGGTGGTGTTGGAGACTTTGTAGCGTTGAGGTCTTCAGGTTTTGAAGATGCCGGCGGCGTCAAACTCTGACGAACGGAACAAATTAGCAATTTCCACCTGGGCGTCCGAAACAGAAGTGTGGTCTTAGTCTAAAGGTACCCGCAATGAAGTCCCTACTTTCTTAGGTGTAAACTTTTGTGCGCCTCGTTTACAACAGGCATACATCCATGTTTGTAAGATGGCGAGGAGCTTCATGAGACATTGACTTAGTAACTGCTTATGACTGAGCTTGTGGCTCTACTTCTGACTGGCATCACTGGGCGCTGACCACAGGCCCATGATATTCAGACAGGCCTGGGAAAAGATATTCGCACGGGATACGAGTTCCCAGTTCGCCCTATACCCAGACATCATTTTTGCGTTAGTGAACAATTTACAGGATATTGGTAACCTCAACCAAAAGTCCCGTGATTTGTAGGGTCCTGCTTGCTTGGAGAAACTTGGCATTACCAACATCATCTTACACCTAATTACCTACACCCATGTATTGTACACGTCCTGAGAAGCCCCAGTTTCCGTTTCATGTTGCATGTTCTTCTCCGACCACCTCTCCACTACACAAAACTCCTCGAGCAAAAACCCCTTCTACCCTTTCCACTAAATCCTGAAAACCCTAACCCTTTTCTATCGAACCAAGGAAACCACTGTCAGACGTCACAAGAGACATGTCGGAAAGGTTTAGGGTGTGGTTCATTGTGGTCTGAGATGTTTTTCCTTGGCCTTCGCAAGGGCCGACGGTTCTTTTGAATGCATGGGCGTTTTGGGGGTGCGCCTAGCTTAGGTAGAAAAAAGGGCTTGTAAGGACCTAGTTTAGTGTCTTGAAAGAATTTGCAGGGGATATCAAATGAAGTGACATGTTTTAAGGGGGGAATGCAGGGGGATGGTGCGTTTTTTGTTTGGGGGAGAAGTTTGGGATGGAGGCCCGACTATGGGCTGCGCAAGCTCTAAGGTACCAGGTAATGGTGGGCTCCGTGCTTTTCAGGACCGACGCCCTACCCCCTCTCAGAAACGCCTGGGATCGCAGCTAGCCTTGACACAGTGTGGGAGATTCTCCAAACCCTAAACCCAAACGGCCTGTACAGAATTCTTGGTAGGGACGCCTAGAAGCCTCTATGGCCACCCGGCGTAGCACACCTTTCTCAACTTTCACTGGGCTTGCATCTAGGTCAACTTCTCACTCAGTGGGTCTTCACTGAGACCGGCAGGGTATACTCCCAGTACTACCTTCATGGGATAAGGACAGATGCGGGCAGTAGAAGTCTCAAGCCCAGAAATTTCAATCACCAGTATATTCCCAAGCAAGAACCACACTCAACCAAACGCCCTAACCTCGCACATCCTTAATCGCCCCAGCACTTCAAGCAAGGAAGGAAACAAACACTTTCAAACATTAACGAGGACATCGCTCAAGAATCAGCAGCAAGCACATAGTCCTGCCTAGAGCAGCACTGCTCTACAATTTGTACATGATGCGCGCGATGTCAGGCTTGATTGTGACAATTTCTGCCATTTCTTCCACGTTCGTCGGCTCCGCTGGATTGTCGAACCTCGGCTTTTGGCCTCTGTTCAGACCTTTGGGTCTCTTATGAAAAGCTGGAGACATTTCTGGCCTAGATATCCCAGCGACTAGGTAACTAGGTTTAGTTAGAGTTGGAGTATTGGACTGCATAGTTTCATTTTCAAAGCGATTGTGCTGCGAGAGTGCCGTATATGGACAATCCTAAGGTACAAGAAAATGTTTACATACACAAAATTTAGGTGAACCCCCCACCCTTTAATAGTGACTACAAGGAATAATAAGGATTACAATAGGATCTTGTCTTTTCCTACCACACCACAATTACAGGGTGGGGGTCCTAGCACATGATAGGTTTCGGACGATTGTAGTAGCTTGTAGTAGCATACTAAGGGTCAGGAAGCAAAGTAATTCGTGGTCAGGAAGTGTTTTTTCCATGTTAGCCGCGGAACATTTTTGGTTTGAGTTGCTGTCGTGGAGCTTTGGAATGTGGATGTTGATTTTAGATTCAGATGGATTTAGGAGTCGGGGTTCAGGCATTTCAGTACCTAGGCATTTGGGGGATAGCCTGAAGGTTCGCTAAGGCTTTGTGCCTGGGGTTGCAGTCTTTGGAGTGCTTGAAAAGCATAAGCTGCACCCTGAACATCCCTGAACCCTAAACTAAACCCTAAAACCTCAAACCCCCCTCGGGGTTGCAGTTCGGGTATGGTTGCGCTCGTGGAAGATGCAGCCACCATCTCATTTACTGGGGCTCTTGTAACGGTAACCTTGTTCGCACATGCCAAATTTGGGGGCCTTTTTAAGGTCCATGGTGCTTATCTTAAAAGGGGATTGTTGCGCCCCTGCTGGGATTTCGTATAGGATATTTTGAGACGCGCCCAGCCGCATGTGCTGTTTTCACAGTTTGCGCAGCCCACCTCAGCGCAGGGCCTTAAGCAGCAAGCAAGCGGCTAGGGTTAAATGACTGAGCCAAGACGCTTTTTTACCATTCAAGCCATCCCCTACATTAGAGTTTAGAAGGTTCAGGCGCCGAGCCCCTCGGCATTCCAAAATAATGCCACATTGTACCGACTTTGTGCAAATCCTCCTATGCAGCTCTGTTTTGGACAGCTTAATAGGACCGATATTGAAACCCCTCTGTCCTTGCCAAGACTTTACAAGATCAAGCATGAATGGGTGATTCTCTCTCTCTCTCTCCCTCTCCGTGTCTAATTTGCCACCCAGATCATGCTACAGCAAACAGGCCCGGAGGCTTGCACTGCCAGATGCATCCCCTCAACCCTATAGTCGATAGCTTCGGGTAGAATGTACACACTCCCCCAACTGCCAACTATACTGCGGGACTGGATGTCTAGTAATGCTTTTTTCTTTTATACAAAAGTGGGTTATCTAGATCGCAAGGGCAATTGTTTCATGTTAAGAGCATTCATGATATGGGCTGAAAGTTGCCGCACATGTGATGCTCCTGGTGTGACATGAGGATTATATCGAACGCCGTGTCGTTCGCACTTGGTGAGGCCAGAAGAAATCAATTGGAAGGCTTACTCCTGGGGGTCAGTACTGGTGGGATCATATTGTATTTGGCGGTATATAAGGAGACCCGAACTTCAGGCAATCCGCAGGTGACCCCATACTGAAAGCTGTTGTTTGGAGTGCAGAGAGTGCAAATTATCCTACAGCATCCCAGAAAAGGTCACAGTAAAACGTAAGGGAGCATGTCATGACACCTTGGCGTACGAAAGGCTGCAGCCAAGATGGAAACGGTTTAGGGGCTAGGGTTCAGGGTTTAGGGTTATAGTATGTTTTCAAGAGGACAGTGGTTCCAGCAGGGGCCCTTTTGGGCATCCATGTTAGTTTGTCAGAGTGTGTTCCTTTTGGCTGGCACGGCACAGCGATGTGATTTTTCATGTTCAGCACGAGGCAGATGAAACAGCTCCGAAGGAGATGTACAACGTGAAGAGGCAACTTGCTCAGGCACAGTTTTTAGAGCTTAGACTTCAGGGTTTAGGATTTATGCTTCTTGTATTTGTTAAGCGTTTCTTTCACGTGGGGTTTCGCAAAGTGATGGGCACGCTTGAGCTGTGACCCTCCAGAATGAGGGCAGAATCAGGTTAGCAGAGGGTCGTTCAAAATGAGTGTGTACTTGGGAAGGCTAGATTCACAGTATCAGGGAGTTGTAGGGCTCCCTTCTCAGGGTCACATTGAGGCTGTGTTGAAAAGCTCTCTGGTAAGGAAAGCTGCCGTTGGAAGCATCTACTTGCAACTGCCCCTGCTGAAGGCGGGGGGGTGCCGTTTGTATCCTGTGTCGAGAACACATGTTCATCCGGCATGTGTGGAGTTTTTACCAAAATTAGGACGATCAGACGGCTTTAGCCATTCTGTGGTTTGTACGGGTGCTCTGTTTGGGACGTGCTCACATGCGCAGTATTTTCGATGTTTGGTACCTTACTTCCCCATCTTACGAAATTCCCAAACAATACCATGCTTTTACGTCTGGTATCTTACAGCATTCGGTTCAAACATCAAAAATGCATGTTACATGTTTGATGGTGATTTCACATCGTGGCTCGCAGGTGCTGATGCCTTTGCTTCCACTGGGCTACTCTAAGCCAACAATCTTCGTCCCTAAGACGCTCGCTGTGGCTTTAATAATCAGGATACAGGGTTTAGGGTGTTTACCTTCCCCAAACTAACATGGAGGCCATCAAGTACCCCAAGAACGCCAGTGTGCGTTGAAAACAGCCTTATCTGGGGTTGCATTTTAAGTTGGGAAGGGTTGGCGACCGCAAGGGTCCAGGTACTCAAATAATGAGGCTTGAAGTCCCAATCATATGGTTCAGGCCTCAGGGCAAGGTCTTAAATTAAGTTACCATAATGGGCATATATAGTAAATAATCGGGTTTCCCCACTATAGTAACTTAATTTAAGTTCCTTCACAGCAACCCAGTAATTCTAGCTTTAAAGGATTTGGAGCTTCAGAGGTCGCATCTGCTGACGCTGTGTTGCCAGATGTCTTGATGCCAGGTGCTACTGCCCAGGGTTTGGGGTACTGGGAATATAACCCTACAACCCCAATATACTACAGCAGTTTCCATGTTATTTTCCATTATCCCTATGTATAATACTGGTAATTGTTTTGGCCCCTAGGGTCCTTATCTGTTGGGTATTGCCATTGGGTTGCTGGAGTAAATCCCGCGTTACCACCTATAGTCCCCCTTAAGTAGATAGAATATGGGGTATGTGGGGATCTTATTGTAAGATTCCCAAAGACATATTCTATCTACTTAAGGGGGATTATAAATCTTGGGAATGATTGTTCTACGCGAGACTTGAGGTCTTACAGTTTTTTCATCAACGGTATGTGAGGCCATATGGCAACAGCACTGAGATGTAGCCCGCTTCCCCAACTGGATGATCCATTCTTTGATCACTCCTGCGGCTACTTGAACTCTGAAACCCGAAGCCCTAAACCGCGTCTATCCGCGTGGCAGTGGGACATATGGGGACAACGGCTTTGACGCAGTCCTATCTCGAGTGACAAGGACAGTCGACGTACTATGCCCACATCTTGAGTGGGAACACTTGCTCTGTGCAACAAGCGGATGTGGCGAATCCCAACCCCCAAATTGGGACCGTATAAGTACTAGATGGTGTTAATAGCAACAGCACTGGCACTCAGAGTGAAAGTACTCTAAAGATTGTTAGTACGAAGCAATGAGATTGCATTAATACGAAGGGTAGAAGCACATCACAAATAGTTATGAGGCTGGTAGTGGGTTAGGAGCTTCCAGTACTGGGTTAGGGTACGTGGCACCAGCCATACGCATCGTGTGGCCATTTCCAAAAGTCGATGGACCCCAGCTTATATCATCCCTATTTTTAAGCATCTCTAAACAGAAAACCACGAATTCCTGGATAAGCATCCCTGGTTCTTGGAAATCCAACCCTAAACCCTGAACCCTAAACCTGTGTCTGGTCTTATAAACCCAAACGCCAAAGACCATAAGCCAAGGACGGAGTACAGTGCGGTTTCTGTGACTGGCGGGTGGAACAGTCACGGAGAGTACCTCAAGTGCCCAGTAGACGCGGCATTGTTCAGCGCATTTTGTTAGGGTTTAGGGCTGAGGGTTGAGTGGGGTGTGGTTCCCTTTGTTTTTCAAGTGCATACATTAGGTGGACCCCCCACCCTGCAACACTGGTATACTAGGATTTTAATCAAGAACTTGACACAATCACCATGATCCCGTATGGTCACTATTACTGGATGGTGTGGGGAGGTCCACCTAATGCATATAAGCAGCCTGCTGCTTTTGAGATGTTGTCGGCCCAGAATGTGGTTAGAAATATGAGCTGGTTACCCACAGCACAGATGACCTGGGTAGTATCCCATTCATGCTGGAGAATCAAATGAGAAGAGAATGGCACATGAAATGGAAAACGGGCTTTGGGTATGCAGGGGTATTGGGCTTGTATGAGACATGGTCAGTATTAGAGCTACCAAGGGACCGTTAGGGTGGACACGGGGATTCTTTTGGTAGTTTAGTATACTCCAGAATATTTCCCTAGCAGGAACCCATGTCTATTCGTTCTAGGAGAAATCTTGAGCGTGGCTCATATGATTCTTGTCCGTAAATATGTACGTGGAGATTCCATGAACCAGATGACCCAGGATAGACCCCTATGCACTGTTTTCCTTGTTATGAGGACTTAAAGGGGTCCCTAACTTACAGAAAGTGCAAACCCTGAAAACCACTACACGACCCCAGTTCCATGTCATATCCAGTTGCTTTTCCATTGCTCCTCCATTGTTGGGGCTCATATCACTAAACGCTAAATCCTTAACCTTTGTCCCATGGCCTACGCCCTTCAATACCAACCGAAGCCTCACACAGTTTAGCTTTGGGGGCTCATTCTGCCTAGGCTAGCACAAAAAAGAGCTGCAAGCAGCTCTCAGCAAGCAAGGTATGTGATCGAAACGCCATGGATCACATGTGGACTTAGGGCTTAGGGCTTCACATGTCCCATATAGCCTACCAGGCTATATGACCTCAATGTCCGTAGTTACCAGCACCTACACATGTGGGTAGTTCTCAAAATTATGGACCCCTTTTAGGTATAGATTCGATTCCGGCACCTAATATATAGGGGTACCAAAATGGGAGTATAGTTCTGGGAACTACCCATATATTCACAGTGTCACGGCTCAACCCAGGTATATGATCAAAATGTTATGATCCACATGGTCTATGGCACAGTTGTCATCCTGCTCATGGCATACACCTCCTACCACAACATGATGCTTGGCGGTGTTGCGGAGGGTTCTTCGCGCAACCCTGAACATACAGTATACCTTGCAATCATTCCCATATGTTCACATAATATCGGGAGGTTTCTGTAAACCGGGCGCCCTGATGTAGACCCCAACTGCACTACAATGCTTATTCTTGGGTTTCTGACAAAGGGGCTCCAACTTTTTGGAGGCCTTCATATGGATATGTGTTCTTATAAGTCTATGTGCATTAGTAAGTCCTACCCGACGGAAAATTAGGCAAAGAGACCTCCAATTTACAGAAAGGGTAGCCTGGTCCCAAACGGGTTCATGTATGGATAATTCGGACGGTGCGTATTTGGGGGTGCCGCAAAGGGGCGGACTGGACTGTGAGACCTGGGGGCCACCCCGAGGATCGACTGGACGGGGGCCATGCGGGGACGGACGACTGTGACATGGGAAAGGAGTGAGATTTGTGGGCCTTTCGAGGAGGGCCCCGCAAAGGATGGACTGGACTGATAACTTCGGGGCCCCCGGCGCGGACGGACTCGGACCAGACTGTGGAAACGCACTGGGCTGTGACAGCGGGGGGCGGGGTGGACTGTGACACCTGGGGGCCCTGCAAACGTACATCTCTGGGTTAGTCATCCACCAGAGCTTGGTTCACGCTTTGGCAGCAGCGACAACAGCGGCGGACCGCGTTGTATGAGCTGTTAGCCTGTCCTTTTCACGTCTTTTGGCACGTTCTAAATAGCTCAAACTGAACCCCAAGTGAGAGAGGGCGCATTCCTTCTTTGCGCCATGACCTTTCCATCTACTTTGCCAGCGAAGGTGGCAGCTGGAGCATGCTCCCAGCTGCTCTCATGCCTCCATGAGACTGAGAGGCGCATGTCTTTTTAAACTGCAGGGCTTCTGCACGTGACTGATCGTCAGCACGCGAACCCCAAGCCCCAAAACCCTGAGCTTTGAAAAAACACGCAAGGATTCTGTACATCCCGTCGCGCGACAGAGATGTGGCCCGGGAGCTACGTGAGGAGTTGGAGACAAGGTTGACCAGTTCGGGAAGCACAGACGCACGGCAGCAACTTTCTGGTGCTTGAGGGAGAGTGGGGGGGGGTGGATCGTTTTAGAAATCCCTGCATAACCCCATATATACCCCTAGGCTGAGCCCTATATCGACTCCCCCAACCCCCCCTTGAGCACCAGTAAGTCAGTAAGGCAAAGGAGCTTTGTAACAAGGAGAGCGTAGGAGGCAAAACGGTGCCCAGGGAGCAAATGGCCTTTAATTAAGGAAAGTGCTTTGAATGATTGAATCACGGTACGCGGTCCTGGTATCTTTTAAGGCCTATTATGCCATTTTGAAGAGATTTTTGGTTCTGGTGTGGAGGACGTGGAAGCAGGTACCATTAATAGACGTTACGGCGGCGTGTATAGTTTCTGAAGAGACTTAGATCAGCAGGGCTCCAACGTTATACAGATACGAGACTTCGCAGGTGCTAGAAGTCCTGTTCTGCAGAAATTCCGTGAATGCTTCGCACATGCATTGCCAGGTTCCTGTATCTTTACCGAAGTATGCTTGCTTCTACCGTGTTTGGTACAAGCAAAGATCGATGATGTTTGCCACTTGTTTAGGATACCATGGACTCCAACGTCAGCTGAGATGAGCCTCGCTAGCGCAAGAGTCCTAGGCAGTATATATAGTATATGTTTTCCACTCAGTCTCACACCACGGGGAACCGATGGTTCTGCATCCGGCACCGGTGCTTGAACTTTGTACCAGGTAAGCCTGCTTTGGAGGTTCATTGGGTAGGTAAGGTTGTGGGGCTAGGGTTAGGTCTTCACAGGGACCCAAACAACCTTAAACCCTAAACCCTTACATCCTAAACCCTTAAACTCTTTACTCTAAACCATCCTGGCACAGGGTCTCTGTACTTCTAAAGACGGCACTTAGAGATTGGGTGGGGTAGGGGTTTGTTTTAAGGAAAAGGCGGAGTTCCACAAAGCTGTTCCAAAAAGGCCTATAGTCTTAACTTCTTAAGCGGGTGTTATATAGGGGATCCTATAGGGAGTATTATAGGGTTATATCGGGGATAGTCGGAGTTTAGACTACACCTCAACTTTAAGTACCTCCAGTTTGCATCGTAGTGGCATCCTGGATTTCCTGCTGATACCAAACTTCCTGCATGACCTTACCCAAGGGCTCCAATGCAGTTCCTTCTTGGGACTCTTACGGTTTTCTGGTAAGGTAGATAATATACTACCCAAGAAAGGAACTACATTGGAGGGTGAAGGTAATAACTAAACCGGGACACCATAGTTCCCCAAACGCAAGTCTTTACGAGCATGCAGGACTTTTGGGATTCAACCGATTGCCCTACTATAGCTACCCTTGAACCTAGCAAGCTTGTACAGCCTGAGCGCACATGGGTGGCCTGTCTGGCAGACGCGCGATTGCCAAAGATGCCATGCTTGATTGCTTGGAGGCTTCGAAGCAACCTTTCTTACTGGTTCTTAGTGCAGAATACGGGAATGTAATCCCTCAATAATATATTTATATATATATGTGTATATAATATGACCCAGTAAGTTTTGATGAGGACACGCGAGACAGACGGAATAATTGTTCACCCATCCTCATGCTTCGGGACTCTAAACGAGTCCAAAAGTTAGGACATTTGTGGGCAGTTCCGGATATCCCCTGTGGACTATCTACCTCGAGCATGCTTCAAGACCTGTATGCGACACGCAATCCAAAGTTGTTAAAACTTGCATTATGTTCAAGCATGCATTCGCGGGTGGTGACCCCTATCCTCCTTTCAGAACCCCTATCCTCCTTTCAGACTCCATGGTCCTTGAACGCCATGTATCCCTATAGCCCCTATATGCCCAAAAATTACCCTATGCCTAGGAAAACCGACTCCTGTGTATCCCTAAGCGCGCAAAGCTACACTGTTTTCAGAGACCTTAAAAATTAATAGATTCCCCTACATTACCTCCCGTATACTACCCTCACCTAGGTTTCCCCAAAGTAGGCTTGCTAATTGCAGGGGAACTGGGGGCGGGTAGTGTAGGTGGGGATTGGAGGGGAACCCAATAAACATGGCTCCCTAAACCCTAGGACCCTCAAGCCCAAAGAAACTTAGCATTACTTAGGGTACTCCAGTTTCCTGAATGTGAGAATTCCGAATTTTTAAGCTCAAAATGACACACCCCAATAAGCAATGGTAATAACCCCCAAACCCTAAATCCTACGATAAACATAGCGCGGAGTAAACCTAGACCCTAAACCCCATCCCTGCAGTTGGAACCGAGGTCCTTTGCCCGGCCTTCGCTGAGCAGCCTTGAAGGGAGTCGTCTGAGACCGGTGGGTTAGGGCTTACCGACTGGTGGTTAATAGGGGCCCCTATTCTAAAGGGATTAAGTAGTGGATGTGAAATATGTAGTATTGTACATTAGTAGGGGACTTAATATTCTAAAGGGTTAGATCGGGGATGTGTAGGTTCTAGACTGAAAAAGAAAATGGAAACAGCTTATATCATCTGGGCCTATTGTAAAGAGTTGAATAGTGGATGTGTATTATGTAGGTTTCTACACTGGAAAGACAATGGAAACAAACTACTCTATCATCTTAGAAGTTAGGGTTTGAGGACTCGTTGTAGTACTTGTAACATTGCGAATACGGATTATGCTGTAGGGCAATGTAGGG
Source organism: Symbiodinium pilosum (assembly GCA_905231905.1). NCBI lineage: Eukaryota > Dinophyceae > Suessiales > Symbiodiniaceae > Symbiodinium > Symbiodinium pilosum. The sequence continues at coordinate 14,004 of CAJNIZ010043304.1, forward strand.
GATCCCGTAGGGGCCATGTAAATTGCGGTACTCTAGGAGTGTATGGGGATCCCAATATGATTACCAACATCCCTTGCAGTCACTATCAAAGTGCGGGGGCCCCACCCAAAGGATCCAACAGGAAAACAGCTATCTTGCCATAATCTGGGCTGCGCGACCAAAGAACTGCCTGCCTCTATCAAGCTTTGCATTGCAATTTCAAGGTGACCCAAAACGGTAAGTGGGGCGAGTGAGGGAAATATTCCCGAAAGTAGGAGAGTTTGCAAAAATATCCTTACCATTGCGAGCTTCATCCCTGCAACTGAATAGCTGGCAAGCTACCCTCAGCATGTTTCGGGTTCCTGCACTCGCATTGCTATCTTCCCAAAAGTCTGTAGATCTGTGTTCGCGTAGGCTATATACCCTCAATCGTTTAGCGCTTAGGGAACCAAGCTTACACCACAGTGCTGGGACGCATCAGCGATCTTGTAGCGGGCATTGGTGCTACTTTTCACGGGAACCTCCTACTGTTGTTTTGCGAACCTTTCCTTAGACATCCAACTATCATACAACCCCTGTATAACCCTAATATATATATACCCTATTATAATATAGTAGCTTCCATTTTCTATTCCATTATCCCCGTATAACTGACTTTGTTGCCCCCAAACCCCATATTTAGATGCTTATGGTTTATGGAACCTTGATTATGGGAGACGTTGCGATTGTTGGATGTCTAGGTTTCTAAGACAGTTGTTGTTTGTAAAGCGGACCTGCAACAGGACTGTTCTGATCACCGGCGCTAGCATCAGAAAAGCCGGCGTCAGCGACGTGCTGCGGTTCACCTGCTAATTTGACGCGCTAAACCCTGAATCATTCCCCAGGGTCTTCCATGTAGACCCCAACGCACTCTCAACAGGCCCCAATCAAATATGGAGGCGTAGTCCGTGGAAACCCGCAACATGACTCATCTTATACAATCCCCATTAAGGGTGGCGATTGTATAGGGCTTGTGAACTTAACATGGTTTCTGGCAACCTTGCCATCTTCAGGGTTTAGGGTCTAGGGTTTTGGGATTTCGGTTGACACTTTCCTGAGCTGGAGTATGTGAGGTCGTCAGTTCCTTTTTGGGGGTGGCCTAAATCGAGACCCCAAGGGGATCATACTTTTGACGACCCTTAGTGTACAGCGTTTCGGGAATGCGCCTGAAAGTTAGATGTGCTGAGAGTCCAGGATGGTATAGGTTTAGGTTGGGTACTGCCCCCACTCAGTAACAGTTGGATAATAGTTATAATATGGATATATATAGCCCTTAATATGACCCCTAATACAGACTGTTACTTGGGAGGGGGGGCAGTATTCAAGGTTTAGGGTTTAGGGTTGGTATGAGAGGACACCTCGAGACAGGTGCTTTCTCCAACTCAACATGCCCCATGACCTCCTTTTGGGCGCCCCTACCGACCCCAAGTAGTCTCAAGGCATACTCTACCTAAAATATATAACCTTGCACCTACAAATACTACTTACGTATTGCAAGAGCTTCAGTATATACAAGTGGTACCACCTCAGAGCCCTAAAAGCCGGCGGCCCCTCGTATGAGACCTCAAGCCTGGGATTCCCGGACATCTGATATACACCCTTTATGTACCCTGTTGGCCCCGCCAAATTTTAACCTCCCCCCCCACCCACCCCGAGATCAAAAAAAGCCTAAGGGCTCACAGTTGGTGCTCTCACCATCAGACCTTACTAACATGGAGTTCTCAAAAGGAACCATCCAAAACTATGGCCCTTGTAGAGCTTGTAAACGGGGCTACAGGGTTGCAGTGGGGGAAGAAGATACCCAAAATCCTAAGCCGATACATCACTACACAACTTGGGAGCATCCCTAGACACTTCCTTTTGGAAACCCCTAAACCCTAATCCCATCGGGGGAATGATAGATCCCTGCTGTGCAGTTTGCTGGACGAAATGCAGTACACCTCGCTTCAAGTGGTGGGCACCTCTGGCACCCAGGCTTCAGGGTTCAGGGTTCAGGATTATAACCCCATTTATTCAAGATTTAGGGTTCAGGGTTTCGGATTTCTTCATGATTTGGACAATATGGTTCAGGGTTGGGGGTTCAGAGTAGTTAGAATCGAACTACACTGTAGGAATGACGCATTTATGAGCCCCAAGTCACCTAACATGGTTAGAACTTAGTTGTAGATATCTTATATGAGTAGGTTATAGCGAATCTGGCCCGCGTAGCAGCGTTTCGGGTTTGGGGCCATAGGGCCTATTTCCGAGGCTAGATGCAAAACGGGTTCAGGGCTCAGATGGCTCTTGTCCAAGTACCTAGATAAGATGTCCTTTGGGACAAGCGGGTTCCCACACACGTGTTTGCAAATTCGCCCAAAAAGCATCAACCTAAAACCTAAGACCCTAAACCCTTAACCTTCATCATGTTTCCCTGCGAGTTGTTGGCTGTATGCAAGGCTTCAGTCGGGCTTTCAGGTAGATGCCCAAGAGACCCCCAGATACGACAGACTTTCTAAGTGAGGGTCTAGGGTTCAGGGGTTTAGCTCAGGGCCCTAAACCCTAAACCTTTGAAGTGTTCTTCTTAGGGTCTAGTAATGCACTTCACGCTTTTAGAGCCCACTAAATGGCGGGATACAGTTGGATCACCAAGTTGCCAGGCCGAAGTCCCTAGTAACAAGTTTAGGGTTTGGGAGTTTAGAGTTTAGGGGTTTGGATCCCGGAAACCTAAGCCCTAAACGCCTTAAACCCTAAATTCTAAACCCAAGTTACTGTGTACAGTCAGGAAAGGACTCCAACTGCCCTCATACCTGGGCAGTTTTGACATTTGGTCGTGCTGGCACCGTAAACCCTAAACCTGGAAAACAGCAAAACAATAAGTTTATTACCAGCCCCATGAGGAACCAGATATTCCTTCGTTGCCCCATGCTCCTTCATGTACCAAGATGAACTAGATGTAGGCAAGCAGAGAGAGGAGGGTTACCCCTGCACTTGCTGAGGACACAGTGACTCTAAATTCCGCGGCCGCAGCTTGCGCACGAAGTGCCGAGTGGTCGAAGGCCGGGTCTTAGGGTTTAGGGTGTAGAGTTTATTGTATAGGCTTAGGGTTCAGGGTTCCCGTAGGGTGTAGGGGGTTCTGCCTCTCACTTGTGAGGGGACCCCTGGCAAAATTCCGAAAAACAGCCCAGCAGTTCCTGCGTCTAGATATCCGGGCTTACGTTTTTGTTGTGTAGGCTTAGGGGCAGGGCACAGGATTTAGAATACATTTTGCGGTGCTAACCTGTAGTCCCTAGTACCTACAGTTTAGCAGGAAGCACCTCTTCATTATCAGAAGCCTTCTTACTTGCAATGAAATCCTTGATTGCCTCAATGTCTATCTGCGAAAACCTTCAACAACACGGTGGGGGAAGGGAGACATGGTGGTCGTCAGCAGAAATAGTTGATGAGGGTACTCGCACATCGAGACCTTTCTTGTGCGGGCTAGGTTGCACGTCATACTTGTGATGAGCTTAGGGGCACAAGGGGCCTTTTCTTTTCCAGGGTGGTAGCTCCTTGGTTTTGCCTCTTTCTCATGCATATAATACAAGTATTGTTGCCTTTCAAAGGGCCATGGTGCATTTTTGCCATGTAAAACCTTAACCCCTAAACCTAAAAGGCAGCTCGAGAGGCTGGAGGTTCTTACTGAAAGAGGCTCGCATTTACTTAGGGTGCTGACTGACCTGGCAGAAGCTTTGTCCGAGTGTGCTTTCGGCCCTGGCTGCTAGCTGTCTCGGTTGCTGCTCAGGAAGTTATTAAAGGTTACCATGATGGGTACATGTATATATATATGTATAACAATTCATATGGTTTTTCTGGTGTGGTAACTTAGATTAAGTTCATCAGCAGCAACCCAGGCTTCGTCCCTAATTACACTGCTTGTGCTTGCTCTCATGCAGTAAGCTCCATACGTGGCCCACGGACCATGCACCATTCTTTTTGGTCTTCTGCCGTTTATCCCAGTCTTCACAACCAGCTTCCTGGAAGAAGGCCTAAGAGGAGATGAGGGGGTTTAGGGTTTAGGGTTTCTCAATCAACGTGGGTTCGGAACCCTTCTGGACCCTCACTGGCAGGGGTTGTGTCAACAAGGGCCCCTTCTTGGGCTGTACTGAACTGTAGGGTCCTAAATGAGTAGACCTGGGTTTGGGGAAGTTGTATGTTAAGTGTATATACAGCATTAAAAATGAGCAGAGCTTCTTTCACACCTGTTACAGGGATGACCTGCTGATTGTTTGATTAACTCTCTCCCGGCCCCTCCCCTGAGCATCAAACCCCACACCCCCCCGCCGAATCGATCTTTCTGAACATCGGGGTATATTTTCTATACTATATATTGAGAATACTTAATGGGGCGTTGAGAGGCTTTACATTTTTGGGGGGAGGGGAGTATTCAAGCTGTTACCAGTATGACTAGCATTGTTACTATAATACGTTTTACTGCAATTTTCCTACTGCTTCTACTGGCCATTACTACCTACAGTACCCCTCAAAGCTTATCTGATTCCACGTAGCCTCAGCCTCCATATGCGGGCTTCCAAACACGTACCGTGTCCGTTTAGTTGGTTATAGAGGTGACATATAGGGGTATGTACGGTCTAGCGTCGAGGTTTCCATAAATTAGTGGCCCCCTTTTGCGGGCGACCATGGTATTTTCGAGCCCCTTTTCCCCTGACAAGTTCTTTTGGGAGGAGCCCGAAGGCCTCAACCCTTTTATTGTCCAGACCGCATACCCTAAACCCTAATTAAACCGGGTTTGGGGTTTAGGCTTTAGGGTTTAGGGTTTAGGGTTAAACTCTAAACCTTAACCGCACCCGAAGCAGTACCGTGCCCCAACTAACATAAAGGCTCAGAAGTTGCCCTTCAAGACAAGTGTCAGAAGGGGCCCATACGGGCTATATTATAGTCTAAACGCCTAGTATCCCCCTTAATAAGCCCTATAGTATACCCATATATAATCCCCTAGAACCCCCCCTCCCTTCAAGGAGTTTAGATTATGGCTCATGTGGGCTTCCATGTTATAGTTGGGGGAGGCTGCTTGTAGCTGAACTTTTTGCATTTTGTTTACTCCCACTTGTGCAGAGGCACTGAGCATTCTTGCCTCTTTTCCAGATCGCCGAGTTGAGAGGGACAGGACTGCTCAAGCCTATACTTTGTGGGCGGAGTTGGGTCAAAGTTTGGATTGGGTTTATGATTGAAATATGTTTGTGTTAGATGTGGCTGGCGTCGCTTTCTGTCGGGAGGTAATTGCAAAACTCCTTGTTCTTCTTGACTGCCCACCAGGCAGTAGACCGCGAGTTTGCACAACAATCCCTACTGGAGCCACACTCCTGTTGATCGACAGAAACCCTGCGTGACTCTGTATAACCCACATACCCAAGCCCTGGGACTTATGGCACAAGGAAAGTTACCTCTGGTCATGCATGCCTTTTGGCCTTGAACGTATGTTGTTTAGCTGTCATCAAGAAGAGCATCATAATCGCTTCCTGCTCCCTGCGAACCTCAGATTACCTTATGCGACGTTGTCAAGGTTTGCATGAGCCTAGCGGAGAAGCTTTGAACACCATCCTTTGCAGTCCTTCCAACTCCTGATGAGGTTGGACTTTGGGATGATTCAGCATTCCCCTGTTGTTGTATGAAGGAAAAATTTCTTGAGTACCTTCAAAGCATTGCCCACTTAAACATGCGCTGCGTTTTGCTGTAGAGCTGTTCAACCGCAAGAACCAACGCAGGATCAGCTTTAACACCGTGCTGCCAGAGCCTTACATCAGATGGCTCAAGAGGTGTTGTACAGGAAGGTGGGGTATAGGTATAGGACCCTAAACCCTAAACCCTACAAGGACATAAGCACCAACATGATGGAATACACAATGGGGATCCTTGAGCCCACCTACCTTCACCCCACCTTTTGGCCCCCTTATTGCAACACTGCGGTCGAGTGGTTTGTCCCGATTATTCTTGCGTGGCCCTAGAGGAGGCTAAGACTCCAAAATCCTAGAGGATGTCTCATGATTTTTGAAAAACCTGGCTAGTTTGGGCGCAGCTGCCAAGATAGAGCGTGAATGGTTGCCCCACAACCCTCATTTCAGGAGCTGATTTGCCTGATGATGCTCTCATCTCATCCTAAACCCTAAACCCCAGTGTTTTCAAGGATTTGGTGAAGGGGGGGAGCTTCGCCATGCGTAGGGATTATATACGTAGGGCTATTGAGGGGAATGGAATAGAAAATGGAAACTACAACAAAAAGACTGGCGCCCTTGGAGCCGTCGTCAGCCCTGCTGGGTTGCAAGTGAATTATACCCCTACAATGTCTGTTGTACCTGTGGTTTTAAGGGTTTAGGGTTTAGGTTCTTTCAAGAAAACTACCTTTGAGTGTAACAGTTTAGTGTTTTTTTTGGTGGTTTAGGGTTTAGATTCTTTCGAGGAACCCTACAAAAACATATGCGCTCACATAGCGGGGATTATATCGGGGCCCCATTGGGGAATCCTCTTTGCGTGCACAAAGCCCTAAGCCCCGAAAACCTAAACCCTTCCTAAGGCTGGCCTGCGAGAGGGCTGGTCTCTGGCAGCTTTCACTACAGCTCCTGCAGGAAGTCGAGCGAGCTGGCCCACTGCTCACACTACTAGGTTGAGGGCTTATAGGTTCCAAATAAACAGCTGAAGACTTTTTCTGGGTGGGCTCCAGGGCAGTTCGAGATATCTGAAGCCTTTGGGAAAGCACGTTTCTCTCCTTTTCTTCATCCCATTTTTTGCAGAATGCTTTCCAAAACGCAGAAGTATGCTTGCAAAGGGGAAGAAGATCGGGGCTTAAGGGTCAAAGTGTTTCTGTGTAGGGTTTGGGGTTTTCGGGTTTATAGGGTTTAGGGTTTACGGCTCAGTTTTATAGAGGTTTGGAGGTGCCTGCTCAGAGAGTAGAGGAATTAACTGTAGCTGCACTACAGGTTTCTGTGTCACTGTGGTGTTGCAAGTAGAGGGGCCATGTACGAATCATGGGTCGCCAAGGGGCTTTCTAAGCACGGCCTCTTGAGGATTGGCAGCCATCGCTCCTAACTAACTACCCGGACCCCGCAGGCAGGTAACGAACAGCCCAAAAACCGTAAAGCGAGTCCAACGGCCCTTATTCTACATGGCTTTAGGGTAGGTACCCTACCTGTAACCCCAGGTACCTCGGCTTTATGGGCTTTACCTACTAACTAAGGGGTAATTACTACTAAGCTGTAGGTAATTGGGGTTACAGGTAAACCCTGAAGAGATAAACTGACTTGCAAAACACGTGTTATTCGCATGTCGGGCCGAGAGTTTGTGGTATGCTAAGGCAGCGGCGAGGCTGTCTGCGGTAGCCAGGTTTAGGTTTGAGGGTTCAGAGTTTTTGTTTGAGGGTTTAGGCTTCAGGATAAGTTATATAGGTGTACGTATGGTACCCGAGGTGTTAGGATGACCCAGCCCACAAATACCACCTAACCTTGTCGGCAACTTCCTGGGGTAGATCTGTGGTTTTGTCTAACTTAGGGCTACACTGAAAGGGGGTCCCGGGTCATAGTATACTATACTGGGGTCTATATTGGGGTCCACTTGTTTATGGAAGCTACTATGTAGTCCCTTGGTAGATGAGATAAAAGTGTGGCTTCGATGAAGAAACGCAACTACAGCCGAGGTTGCTCCCCGGACGACATTTCTTTCAACACCGTCCTTGGTGCTTTGGACAAGGCCACAGTTCTTTGCAAGCATGATGCTTCAGGGATGTCCCGGGGTCCAAGATGTAAATGTAGAGGATATGGTTAGAGTCCCCCTTAAGTAGATAGAATATGGGGTATATGGGGATCTTATCATAATATTCCCAAAGCCATATTCTATCTACTTAAGGGGGACTATAAACCCTAAACCCATCAACTCAATGGTGCCAGGGACAGGGGCCCTGGACGCTTGCCCTGGCCGTCCTGCAGGCCTTGCACGGCTTGGAGTGTGTGTTGAAAAGTTTGGAAGCTGATTTGTGAATTTTCTGCCAACAGGAGTTGTAGACCGAGCAAAGAACTTCTGTGGCGTTTCCTTCAGGAAAGGATGCTTGGGACATTTGCGTTGCTATGACTACGCTAGTGATCTAGTGAGTCGTAATATACATACGCTTCCTAAGACGCCCTACTAATCACAGTTTCCCTTTCATTGCCCTTTTGATTCGCCATTCTTCTTCTTTTTTCCTCAACTCTATATAGATGCCTGAATAACCCAAAGACTATGGCCCACATACCCTGTATCATTATCACCCCCGAGATCCTCCTTGTAAGCGGCCCAAGTCCAGGAAAGATGCAACCGCGTCTTCCCTGTGGACCTTCCCGCGGTGGGCGTGGTGGTCGCATGCTGCGCCTTGCATGGCACATGGCAATTGGCAATCTTGTGGTGGGTAAACCCAACTTATAGCAGGGTGATATGTTAAACCGAGTCTTTGTTAAGGAACTGGACTTACGGTACAATGGTAAGGACACCCTATTATATACCACATTGTAGTAACTTGATCTAAGTACATTAACAGCAACCCGGTAAAGTCCCTTATGATGACAGTTACTGCTAGTTTTTTCAAACATGTGTGTTTCATTTTCCTCTCCCTAAGTCCTAAACCGTGGTTCAGATTTCAGGTGAGCGCTCTCGGAAGACGCCAGCGGCTGTGCAGATTGCTCAAGCATACGCAGGCGTTTCCCTGAAGGAACCCGCCGGCACAGGCTTACTGGGGGTTAGTAGGGAATAAACGACAATATCTTATTATGGGGATTAGTGTGTAGGGTGTAGGGTTAGCAAGGCATAAAGGAATTTGGGCTTATGTCGGGATTCTATTCCCTCGTTCCCCACCAACCACCTTTAAGCAGGGTGTCATGCGTTTAGCTGTAAAAAGGTAGGTTTAGGGTTTAAGTTTAAGGTTCAGAGTTTCAAGGCTTAGGGTTGAATCGTCCTCTCAACCGTCCTCTCGGATGGTGTGGGATGTAATTAGGGTGTCAGGTAATGTTGACAAAACGAAGGTGATGAGACACACGGGTGTTTCCCTAAATGAGGGCCCCAGATGAGCCCCAAGAATGCATTTTCATAATGTATAGAGACTGCAATGAGCACCTAATTTGTGAGAACCCTGCATCTTGGCAAGTGAGCCCTTTTGCAGCAACACCACAAACCCGTGACCTTGCTCCCATCACCTATTTTCTGCTGATCAATAAGCCTGCATGACTGGGTTTTCCATTTGGGGCAATATTTTTCATGATTTGTTTAATGTTTCGCCCGCTTGAGGATTGATGTTTCTTGCTATGTATAGATAGCCGACAAAGCCCCTCAGCCTGAAATCCATGAGCCTACGCTAAGCCAAGTCCCTTTATTTTTTTCGCCGAAGGAGTTGGCAGTCCCTTCGACAAGGGTGCCACCCACCATTGGGGAACAGAAGGCACAAGAGGGCTTACTGTAGTGATTTAGGGTTGAGGGTGTAGAGTAAAGGGCCCTTAACGAATTCTTAACCCTAAACCTAAACTGTTTACTTACTACGCCTTAAAACTGTAGGGTCGATAAGGGCCCAAAAAGAGTCCCCCCTCAACCCAAGCCCCCCCAAAGCTATACAAAACCCGAATCTAGGGTTCATAGGGCCTTTTCCGGTTGATGAGGGGGACTGGGAGCTAGCAGCTGCAGCATCCCAGCCCCAACAAGTAGCAGTAAGAGAGCACTGAACACCCAAGGTGCTCAGGCCGAGGTCAAAAAATCAAAAAGGTGACCCACACCAGAGCCAAACTGCCTGCAGCAAATGGTGCGGTAACCATGACTGTACATCCACGAGCTTCGGGCGTCCGTCGAGGCCGAGAAGCGGCACTCCAATGCCAAACTGCCCCAGCGAAAGTCCTGGCACCTCAACAGCCAACAGAAGATCCTTCCTCAGGCGCGTCTCCAGAGCGCGGATTCTGTCTCTGAACTCCAGAACCAACTGCAGAACTGTCACAGGAAACGACTGACCCTGTACTGTACTGCGAGAGATCCAAGTCGCCTCTGCTCCGCGGACTCTGGCAGGTGGTAGCAGGCGTGAGAAAACCAGAAAGTTTGTGAACAGCTCAAAGTAGGTCACCGAGGCGTCTTGCTCAACTGTGACTGGCCGCACTGGCCAGTGCAGTTCGCGGAGCCAACGCAGCAAACACGCTTCGTACTCCTGCAAAGGTGCTCCTTCTTCTGCCTGGCTGAAGGGCGTATCGTCGATATCAGCTGTCCAGAAAGGCTGGGGATCCCACTGTGTCCATTCCTGCCAGGTGTTGTGGATCAATGCCTGAGTCTGCTCAGCCCCATGCGCCGGAGCAGCTGGTTCAATACAAGCCTCACGCAACCGTGCGTCAGCGACATTGAGTTGGACCAGATACCTGGCAAACACGACCATGTGGGTCTCCTGAAACTTCACATGCTCAGCAATATTGTCGGAATACTGCAGCACTGCCTGGTGCTCGACAACGCGGGCTGCCTTGGCAGCGTGGTCCGCCGCCTCATTCCCCAGACAAAGCCATTGCTGCTCCGGTGTGAGCAGTCCTGTCCAGGCCTGCTCCGTGTGGGCCTTCACCTTCACCACGTGCAAGCGCGCAAGGCATGCTTCTGGCAAGAGGGCTTCGATGTCACTAGATGGGCCGCTACCTACTGCGCGGCGTCCTTGCTGAATGGCCTGCACCGCATCGAAGGTGCACTGCGCATCAGTGTGGACTGTAACCTCCGTATCCGGATGTTGGAGGCCCCAACGCGCTGCCCACACCAAGGCGGCTATTTCAGAGCGGGGCACGGTCTGCAAACCCGGCGTGGACCCTTGTGCAATTACTCTAAAGGAGGCCACCTTAGAGGGGGGATCGAGTCTAAACCACAAATCTACGTCCTCCCTAGACTGAACTGCAGGGCACCACACGACTGCCCAAAACGTAAGTCGTGCCGCAGGAATGTTCGAGTGATAACCTGAACCGTCAGTAAAGAGGTGGAGGTGCCTAAACCCTAGGGGTGGGGCAAGGGGGGGAGGCAGCTTCCTGGTAGCGGTGATGAGACGCAGTGTCATAACGTCCTCATGCTCCTCTGCCATCAAAAGATGGACCCAACTAGGAAAACTCCTTGCAATCTCCATGAGAAGATCAGCATGATCGTTCCTCACATGCTGCAAAGCGGGGCAATCAAAGATACGATGGCCTTTGGTGTCCCGCTGGCCACACAAGGGACAGTGCTCCTCAACTACCCTTGACCACGTGCTCTTTTCGGCATTGCTCATGAAAGCCCCTGTGACGTGCCGGGCGATGATGGCTTGCTCCCATGCCCTAAGCCCTTTGAAAATGGACTGCGTAACACCGCGGTCTGGGACACCGATCCCTTGCAGGCTTACCCTGTCACAACACATGCCTTGCACCTGGCCGCCCCACCCTGCAGCCGCAGAGATCTGCTTGGGGCTAGAGAATTGGATATGAAACCTAACATGCCCTGGACCTCGAAAGACACCGTCCGGACTGATGGTCCACCCTAATCTGCAGAAGGTGCTGCGCAAAGCTGTGCCTGGTCCAAAAACAGAGGTGGGTTCCCCTGGTACACTGGCCAGCGCCAAAACCTGACGGGCCACCTCCGGCATGGCCTGGAAAGCGCGGTGCAGTTGGCGAGCCTGATGGCATTGCAAGTAAACTTCCGGATCCTGGACCCTCGGGAGCAAGTGCAGGGCTGCGGCTGAAGAAAGTGTATGATACCTCCCCACTATCGCCCTTGCCGCATTCGACCGCAGCTTGTGCAGACGCTGGCGGCCAGGACTGACTGCTGCAGCGCCGTGGAAGGCATGCGGCCAAACTCCTTGTTGCACGATGCTAGACTTAACATCCAATGGCAAAGGCTCATGGTACAGCCTGTGCAGCCGTTGCACTGCAGACTCGAAGGAATTGACAACTTTGCCCAACTGTCGTCGGCGGTTAAACCCTACGTGGGCCCCCAACTCATGGACATGGTTGAGGATAGGGACACAAACCCCGGGAGGCAAAAGAAATTTGGCCTCATTTTTCAGCCAAAGCTTAGTTTTGTTGTCCGTTGCCCAAAAATAACTTTTGTCCCAGTCGATTCGCAGTCGCAAAGAAGAAACCAACTCCAACAGGCATGTGAAGGCCGGTGCGTGACTCTCCACCAACTCAGTAGACCAACACCAGTTATCAACATAACTTTTGGAGACCACAAAGTCATCTACGACCCGTGAGAAAACCCATGCAACCGCCAGCATCCCAACTACTGACAATGCATCTCCCTCCGGCAAACCTGTGGTACTTGGGACAGGGTTTATAGGGCCTAAACTTATAGTTTATGCTTATGCTCCCGCCGTCTAATGCAACGAGCCAACACTGGGGATAGCGGTGATTTTCAGGGCCCCTACATACGGGGTCATACTGGATTCTTACCCTGTATTCCATTCAAAGCCATCTGGTTTTCTAATGTTTTCTATAATCCAACCTAACAAGTAACCAGTCACGTCCTGTTCTACCATTATCACTGGGAATTGACTGGCCCAATTCAAACAGACATGGGGCCTCCCATAGCCTCCTTGTAATCGACCGTAGCCTACAACGAGATTAGTTTGACAGGCAGCCAATATGTCGGGTTTTCGGCCATATGGATCCTTTTGCGGGATCCCGAACACAAGGGCCCGATATTTTGGATAACATGAGACTCTGTAGACCATTTTCGGTAGGACCCAGGCTTTTCCCTTGAAGGATCCATCATTCTGTCAGTTGCTTACCCTACACAGCCCTGAAACCCCCAACCCTGAACAAATCCTAAACCCTACCGCTAAACCCCTAAACCCCAAACCCTAAAGCATGTATACAACAACTTGGAGCCTGCGAGCTGATATCATGGAGCCCAAAACCCTCAAGGTTGTTTAGGGTTTAGTTTTTTTTGGATTTGGGATTTTAGAGTTCAGGGTTTTGGTTTAAGGGTTTGGAGTTTGGGCTTACGATGAAGGATGGGTTATTCGTTATTTGGGATTAATAGCCCAACCCGGAGGTTTGAGGGTTTATGGATTTTTCTAGCGCGTTACGGGACTATGCTTGTTTGATTTTTTGCTTTGAGTGCTGCCCATACCCAGTAACAGTAGGACAGAGAGTGTTTACTATGAAAATCTACAGCCCTAGACTACGATCCCTACTACAAACTGTTGCCAGGTGGAGGCAGTACCCAATCTTCACTTTCTGCTGCAGCCATGAACCCTGAACCCAAAAGTCAGCAGGTCACCGCGGAGTTTGATCACACCTCCGTGCTGCTGGAGGAGGCTTACAACGTTTCTGCCACCTATGCCAGGGTGCTTCTTGTAGATTAATCTTGAGCCAATTTGAGCTTTAGTGTAAACCCCTAGTACCCCCCTTAATACGCCCTCTAATACTCCCCGAATAATCTCCTCTATAACCTCCCTTAAGTAGTTTAGGTTATGGCTCATACGGGGGCACTCAAAAGGAGGATAAATGACACGGGATGGCATGACCCATAAGTACACCTAACCTACCCTGGTAAGCCTCAAACCCTAAACCCTAAACCTTACGTAGATTATTCAAGCCATTAATCGCACAGACCCATAAAATGCGATGAGCCCTCAGCCCGCCATAAGTCCCACATGTTGCAAACACCCTACTAAGCTCGATCCCAAGCATAAACCGTACTTTCTTAGTAGGGAATAAGGGAATATAATTCCCTATATAATCCCTATATGTAACATTTTTTATTCCCTACTATAACCCCAATATATAACTTATCAAAATGTACTAGCTTTCTTTTTCCATTCCCTATGTAATATATATATATACCCTTATTCCCTACTAAGAACCAGTAAGTAGTCATGCAACCTGAGCCCCTCTAAACCCCGGCAGGTCCTAAACCCTGGTGCAGGTGGTCCAAGCTTTCACAGCGCTGCGGCTTCCGGAGAGACCGTTGATTGTAGACTGTGGCTCGGCTGAGGGATGAGATTTGATAATTTTGGGGTTTAGGGTACTGTTAGGGTTATATAGGGTTTAGGGTTTAGGGTAATGTTAGGGTTATATAGGGGTTAGGGTTTAGGGTTTAGGGTAATGTTAGGGTTATATAGGGTTTAGGGTTTAGGGGGTTATAGTTATATTGGGATAGTGGAAAATCAAATGGAAACTACTACAGTGGAGAATCAAATGGAAAAGCAAATGGAAAATGAAATGGGCATGGCTCTATGAGCCATAGTCTAAAGTCCTTAAAGGGGGGATATATATAGGGGATTCTATAGGGGAATACTTTAGGGCTTATTAAGGGGGATACTAGGAGTTTAGACACTAGCTTATATGGTTCATGTTTAGGAAAAGCATAGGTTTGACAGCTCGACAAGGTCAAACACCGTCCCGTGAAACTCTTCTATTGCTATATGCTCAGGAGAACGGCCCTATGTCAGCCCTATAACCCCCTCCTCCACCCTAAAGCCCATGAGCGTTCAGGACTAGACTCCAAACCTAAATCCCCAACCCAAAGCTGCAAACCCTAGATTGCGATCCCAGAATCTGGACCCTGAACACTCCTAAAGTGCTGTGAAACTTCAGGCACCCTGGGAGGAGCCGGACACAGCCAGGCCAAATTTCGGGGAAATTTAGGGGCTGAGGTTGGTTGGGTGTAGGGGAGTTACAACCCCTAAACCCTAAACCCCGAAATTGGCTATAAGTGCCAGAAATCTGTTTTTTTTTTCTAGGGAGCACTTCAAAGGGGCTTTCTAGGGTTTAGGGTGTAATGTAAACCCATGATTAGTAAACCCCCTCCTTTCGAAGGCCTTAATATTACGATCCATATTAAAATCCCTATTAAAGGGAGGGGGTTTATTAACAAGGGGTCTACATTAACAGCCGTAACCCCTAAACCCTAAATAGTAGTTTCTATTATCTTTTTCCATTATCC
>CAJNIZ010043304.1:29037-66744 GCA_905231905.1 Symbiodinium pilosum
CACTTTGTCTTGCTGTTTTCAACTTGTTCAGCTTAAAACTCATGCTTGGGGCTACTCTAGGGTTTTATGTGGTATCATGAGCATGTTATAGTTTCTGGAACTGCTGAGTCAGGTTGTCCCTTGAAGTTAATGTCACAGCCCAGTACAGCTCGAGCATAGGCCATACCCTAAACCCTAAATTCTCAAGCGCAGAATAAATATAAGTTGTTTCAGGCACAATGCCGCAACAAAAGCTCCGCACACAACTCGCCCAAAATTCCGGACATTCGAACCAATCCTTGCAAAATCCGCAGGCCTTGCTGGATGCCCTTCCACAGGCCAGTAGGAGCTTTTGGGGTTTGGGGCTTTCAGGTTGGCTGGTGTAGAGTTGAGGGTTTAGGGAGGATTTGGGGATTAGGGCTGAGGGATTCAGAGTTGAGGGATTTAGGGTTTAGGATTTAGGGAGTAGGGTTTAGCGATTCCGGGTTTAGGGCGTAGGGTTGTGGAGTTTCATGGAGATGTAGAGTTCATTTCATTGGGCATCTTGTGACAGAGATGGACTTACTTACATGCATGCATTGCTTGACCGTGAAAAAGTGGTGCTTGAAGACGGAGTACCTTATACGGTGCAGCATCCATAGTGAACTCAAGCAAACGGTTTCTCTGTCTGCAACTGCTTTCATATGGGGAACTGGACGAAACGTTGGTCTCTGTTTAGGTCCCGTGCCCCCTGTAATAGTACGATCGCTATTATTGCAAGTACGTTAAAGACGGCCACAATTGCAACAGCCTCAAACCCCGAACCCACAACCCCACCCAATCTCAACAGCCTCAAGAATATGCTTGGAGTAGGGAACGATAGGAACCGAAGCCTGGGTCCTCGCTTTTTGCCCACATTCCTTGCCAGCATTTATGTGGTTGATTTCGCCAGGAGGCTGAGTGTATGGTTGTTCTACATGCAATGCGGTTGATGCTAAGACGCATTTTATACATTGAAACTTGTCGTGATCTACTACAGTCTACTTCACTAATGAAGGTCATGCAGGATTTCTAGCATCAACTGGATATAGCATTGTTTTTTGTTAGCGGGGGAGAGTATACATGCACCTACGGTGGCGGTGTTACATCCTAGACCAGACTGTGCAGCAGGTACTAAGCAGATACTTAACGCACAAACCCCGGACAGAGACCTGACCCCAAGTTCCGACACGCTTTTAGTCTAGGTCCACGCCACGGATCCTTTATACATCTTACTGTTGGCGGCATCGGTTGCCCTGAGTTGTTGCAAGAACTCTCATTTCCCTAGGGCTGTTATGGCAGGATAGATACCCCAAGGACTTATGAAGCACATATGTGTGTGTATATATATTACAAATATACATAATATCTATCTATCTGTCTGTCTATCTATCTATCTATATTTTCACTGTAGGGCTAAGAGGATTGCAGAGAAGACTCCTTCTGTTTTCCTCGGGGACTAGGGCCCAAGTTGGCCTAAACTCTAAGGCCTAAACCCCAAAACCCCAAAACCCTAAACCCTAATCCCCTAAACTCTTCACGCCCAAAAGGCCTGCCTGCTGGGCATCGACCGAGATCCTTGGGTCGGAGCCTTGAGTTGAACTCCAGTTCAGGGGTTTAGGGTTTACTTAGGGGTACTTGGAAATATTTCTACTTTGTGCTTATTATAATCCATAGGAACAGCAAAAATTCTAATTTTTACTAGGGTCCCAAGTTCACTATAGTTAGGGGTTCCAGGCAGAGCCTTCAGAAGCCTGTCGCAATTGGGGTTTTAGGGCTTAAGGGTTTAGGGTTTAGGTGTCTTACCTTCCCCCGAACTGACATGGAGCCCCCCAAAGGGCGCAAGCTATATAAGGTTTCTGAGGTTCCTCGGCTTTATAAACCCATTGTACATGTCTAGGTTTTTAGAAGCATTCTAGTGTTAGATTCAGAAGTACGCTTTTGAACAAGCACGGAGGTCACCAAAAAAGCGGGGTTCCGTTGGTGGAAGTCGCATCATTCATCAGGATGGTGCTGTTGGGTCGTGTTGTCCATATGGCGTGCCCGTCGATTTTGAACAACCCTAAACCCTCCAGAGTGGGTCTTTGCAGGGGTCCCTGCAAAGACTGCCGTCGTTCTAATAGCCTGGAAGCTTCGGGGTGGACAAGGTACATGTCCCTAGCCCTCGGTACTAAACTCTATAGACCTTTAACCGTTAAACTCCTGAAGCAGTCCTGTTTTTTCCACTGGGAATAGTTGCCTTCTCTGCCTCTGCCAAACTGGCCATTCCATCCCCGGCGTATTTCGTAGCTCGCTGCTTAACTTGGCGTTCCACGTTAGACTTGCGCTGTTTTGTAAGTCCATTGGAACGAATAGCGTCGTTTTTTGGCCTATAAGGAATTCAGCAACTGGCTTCTTAATCCCGCCACTATAATGATAAAACCCTTCACCCCCTAAGAGTACCCACTCCTGCTATACGATAAGGTAAGGTCTATTGTCGGGGGGCGGCGTTACTATGAGGGCCCTGGTAGTCGTAACCCTATGCAATTCCTGGCTAGACAGTCGCTATAAGGCCCCAGCATCTTGAGACAACACAAGAAGCTCTGTAGACGAGCATCATGGCAGTAAAGCCCTGAAGAGTCTAGAGCCCCATCATGTAGCCGTGACAGCGCTTGCTGACAATCCTTAGACGTTACAGGCCCTGGAGGCCGCAACGGCACGGTTGGAGCGGTTTGGTGAGCGCCAGGGACACAGTGGCTCAGTGATTTTTGTGTAAGTGCAAGTAAGTTTAGTGGCATGCCCCCCATTAGATTAAATTTTCTGGCGCCCGAAAAAGTATGTTGCATTCTTGAAGCCTACACATTTTGTAGGGCCTTCATGGACTTTTTCCCTATCGGCCCTTGGGACCGCATGGATTCTTCCTGTGGATCTTAACTGACATTCTTTGCGTTATGTAATGGGGGTAGCCCCGGAGCATAAACATTAGTTAGTTTGGGCATTCGCATGCTAATCTGGACTTTACCTTAATGACCCTAAACCCTAAATGCCTGGCAGACAAGGTAGCGAGGCTTTGTTATCTGCATGTCCAAGCTTCAGGGAGCCTGCGCAGAAGCCTTCACAGCACCCGTTAGCACAATCATGCCCCCTAAGGTTTTCCTTTAGGGTTTAGGGGTTCCACTGCTACGACCCAGTATGCACCAAGCTTCAAGGGGTTCCTTTTGCCAGGGTCGCGCAGCGGTTTACAGTGAAATCCCCTCGTACAAAACACTGTCGTATGCCGAGCTTCGCTTGCCGTTTACTGTCCAGGGCCCATTTTAATTGCTTTGCTAAGATCCTGAGGGCATGAATGCTGGGCCCGACTTGAGAGTCGTGGAAGGATGCCACTCCTTCCGGTTGCGCTCCTTATTCTCACACCAGCTATATGAACATGTCTCAAGACTCCTCAAGAGGAAGCTCCCTGAGGCTAAGCTGATTGGAGAAGCTCCCAAATCACCAGCAGCATCCCACAGAGGTCGCATCATACTCACATACCAACGTTTTCGAACACCTTGCAACCCGGGAGAGTCATTCCCAATAGCCTAAGAGTACTAGCAGAGGTTAGGCACCCCATTGTTGATGCTAAAGATCCTGCATGACCTAAGTAGATTGATTACTATCATATCCCAAAGTTTAGGGTACTCAGGGTATCTCAGGGTCATGCAGGACTTTTAGATATTTTTAGTATCCACCGTACGTATCCCTTTCGGGGTCCTATGCACGCACTGTATGCCCCATTTGGAGGTCCCCTAATACACGTTCCGGAAAACAAAACTTATATTGAATGCACCCCCACCCCCCCGCGCCACCACCCCTAACACCAATATGTCCCCCAATCTATAGGGTCCCTTGCGGGGTAGATTTTAATGTGAGGTGTTGGGGGGAGGGGTGTTTTGTATTCCGTAGTATGAGGCGATTGCTTGAAGTAGAGTCTTGCAGCTCGCCAGCAAGCCGACGTGAGCCATGGCCACTACGATGAGAGCTGCGGTATACAGCGCGTTCTCGGGGCCAATCAGCGTCCAAGAGGTCGTTGCTGAAGGGCTTAAGGTTTGTCCAATATGAAGGTTTCCGAAGATGAGGGGTTACCTTTTGGGGGTTCCTGAAAAAGAGGATGATAGTGCTCTTAGGTCCATGTTGTCATCCCCTACTTACACCCATAATGATAGCTTATCTACCCATTATTTTGGGGTCATGACCCAGGTGTGGAGCTCAAAAGACCCAGCCTCGTCTTTGGAACTTCAGCCCCGACCCAGAGCCAAGTGCCTCAACACTTCCCCAAAGGCCGAACAAGGCGCCCCCTAAATGCCGAACCCGGTATTCAAGGGCTTTGTGTTTGGTTAGGGTAACTTTCTTGTATACCTTGGGATTCAGGCATGCGCTCCTACGATTTGTCTTTTGAGCCGATCTTTAGCTTTTCCTCTTTCATCACTTCGCGGCAAAGATTCCATGATGATTGCGCCTAAGCATTCTCGCCAAGCTGTTCCCCACCCTGCTGTAGGGTTGTTGGACTTTGGAAGGGCAAACCGCCAGCCCTAAAATCTAAACCCTCAACCCTAAACCTTAACGCTACTTGCTTGGCCACCTGTCTTCCTTAAGTTTCTGAGTCTCTTCAGTGCCCCAGTCATGGAGTGCCCGGGCCGGGAGTGTCCTTCTGGTGCCAGAATCTACCCGTGGAGCCCTGCCCCAGAAACCAGCAGCCGAACCCAACTGCAAAGAGTCACTACAAAAAAAGTTCGAGCTTTTTAGATTAACGTGCGCAGTGTTGACGTCTAACGAGTGTCCAGGCGCCAGTTGCGTGTGTGTACTTGGACTTCGCACTTCCCCAAAACTCACACAGAAACCCACGAGTGGCCAACCAAGAGACCACCGTCCTTTTTCAACGATATGGGTCCCCAGCCTTAGTTGGGGAACAGGGTTTACTCCAAATGTGCAAACCTGTAGACCTTATCCCGAATCCCTAAATCCAGAAACCCTGATGTCAGGTGCCAAAACCCTTCGCTCCGGCAGGAGGGTTACTTCTCAGAGTTAAGGCGCAGCCCTCCTTGCAAAATACATGACTAGGAGAGTAAGGCATGAAAAGGAAAAGTGTATGCATTACCGCCTTCAGGTATTCATACATACACTGAACCTATGCTGGGAACCTGTTATACCCGCCAAGTGAAGGAACAGTTGTCTTCAATTTGTTTTTGGCACGGGGAGGGGCACATGTTTGCTTGTGGCAGGTTATAGGGCTTAGGATTGTGGGTTTAGGGCTCAGGGTTTTCGTGTTGCTAGGCTTATGGATTTTGCGGAGATTTTGCAGATTAGGGTTCAGGGTTAAAGTGTCAATGCGTATTGCTTGGGTTCTGTAGGCCTCCAGGATTAGGGATCATGCTGTCCAGGATTTCTTTATAAAGCCATTCAGCTCCCTTTTAAGCTTAAATGTTTTTGCTCGCTTGATTTCCCATTACAACCATAATCCCTACAGCCCACATATATACTTCTCTTCGCAATCCCTGCAATTGCCCAAACCGAAAGACTACAACGCATGTTCCATGTATAGTCGTATAGAATCCCCTCTATAATGGTAATCGTGCCGCTTTAAAGGGCGCTTGATGTCTTCATACCCCCTTTAACGAGTCTTCTATAATTCCTACATGCCAGTGTCCAGAGCTGGCTTTGCGGGCTGCTCAGACTGTCATGAGCCTTTGCCCATGGTTTCTAGGCATTAATGGGTTTAGGGTCTATGGGTTAGGGGCTTGGGCCAGAGGTTATGATAGGGATTACATAGAAATATCATAGTAAGTAGAGAAAGGGGCCTCAAGAAGGTTATTCCCTTAAGACCTGAACCTTAAGGAAGCTACTGCCCTTTCGTTGGGGAGGGCACTTGCCTTGTGGAGGCCTGTGGTGTCTGCCGCTCCGACTTCCACGGTTGGAAAGGGCTGGACAGCGATATCGTGCAGCCGCTCTGGCAGCACGACGACTTGGTTAGGATCACTAATTAAGGGCGAGCTGGTTGAGAAGATCTTCGTATCCCACCTACTAGATCGCTTTTCAACTTCTTCTGCAGTGGTTACAACAACTGAAAACCTCTTTAAGTCCATTTCCACATCGGTTTTTCAGCATGCTTGCCCAAGCTGCGACCGCAGCATTCATGTAGGTCCACTGTACTTGCAAGCCCCTCAAGCCTAAACCCTGCCAGTTTCCTTTTTGCTCGAAGCAAAATGTTATAATCCCACTTTCCATGTCAATTTCCATGTCCTTTTCTATGTGGCTCGCCAGTATTCTATCATAGCAACCCTATATAAGCCCCCAGAGCGGTTACTGATCGTCCCACCGCAAACCCTGATCCCCTCACCTGGCGCTGTGAGCCCTGCCTGACCTAACCCATGGTTTGAAATGAAGATCTCCCAACTTGACACCCTAATCCCTAAGTATCGTAGCCGGATTCGAACCTACCCCAGTAATCCCCATTATTTACGCCCACCAATCCGAAGCAGCCGTATATATACACCAACACTCAATAGTGAAGCCATGCCTCAGCTGTTGGTCAGGCACGGCCTACCGTTTACTCCAGGCCATGAGCTGTGACTTTGCTTCATGGTTTGGAGCGTTTTAGCGTTTAGGGCATGGGGCTTATAAGAAATGACCTTGCGCCCTTACATGCCTTCAAAATTGAAGAGCCGGCAGGGTTAGGCATTGGATCAAGCATCTACAGTATTTCGTCCTGAAGTATCATGTGGGGTTCCCAGTATCATGTAGCGGCCATTCCTCAATGAAGGTGTATTGAGCCCTCCTTTCAGTCCTTACCCAAAAGCACCCCATTTCGCCAAAACATGTAGGTCCTTGGGCCCTCCAATGTACTTTTAGTACGTTTGCTATGGGTTCTTCGTTTGGATTCATTCTAGCAACCTCCAAAAGTTGCCACATTTTAGGGTCTGGGTTCCTTGGCAGGAGCATTTCAGATTTCAAGTTTGGCTGCACGGTAGTAGCAACGGTGGACTCGCTTCACGGTCTTCATGAACCCTAAACCTTAAACATGAACCCGGGGCAAGGCTGGTTCAAGTCCCCCTGGCCTTCTTCCAACCCTCCCCTGGGCTGCTGTTAAGGAACTTCATTTAAGTTACTATATTGCAGAAGCCATGTCATTCACTATAAACATATATGTATATATGTATACACGCATCTACCCATTATGGTAACTTAATTTAAGTTCCTCAACACCCACCCAGTCGTCCTTCGTCAAAACTTTGCTCCCTTCGTTTAGGCCTTGATTGGGGTTATGGTTGGTCAGGTCCCCCGGGTGCAAGATAACAGGCGAGATTTGATGAACATCATGCTCCGGAAGCGCAGTTTCGTAAACCTTCTTTTTCTCTTTGTCCAAGTCGCTTCCCTTCGCCAAGGTTCGTTTGGGGTTGGTTGGGTTCACAAGGTACGTTCAAGGTCTGTTGTTGGTCAACCCTTTGGGGGTCACCCTCTGATTGCCTCCTACACTGGCCCAGAGTAAGATGTCATGAAGCCCATCATCCCACCCCAACCCAACAAATTATCATTCGACCCCATAACTATGATAGGACGACGGTCGGGTGCTACTTTTGGTACTTCTGGTTACCCAAATTATTTTCCTAATCTTCTTTAAAAGTCTTTTAGGGAGAAATCTCGAACCCTACGACTCGCTCTTAAACGTAAACTCTGCTGTCAGGAAGGGTTTAGCCTTAGAATGCCCCAACCAGGAGCGGAGTTGTCGTGAAGCTCGGAAGCGGCACCACAAAGTTCCAGGTAGCCAAAACGGGCTTACTTATTGGCTGTTAGTAAGAAAGAAGGGCATATAATTCCTACAAAATTCCTTTATACGATATTCCCATATTCCCTACTAGGCACCAGTAAGTTTCAGGTTCAAGGTTTGTAGCTCACTAGCAAATGCCCACAAAGATGACCTTTAACACCCCAAGTCATAGCGTGCTTCTTTCTTTGCGGAGGGCAGATTTTCCTACATTGATTTCAGAAGGGGCCCAAGTATTAGCATTTTCCAAAGGGACTCAAGGCCGACCATCAAAGGATTGTACTGGCGTAGTGCGACGCTGGGAGCAAGAACACGAGAAAGTAAGTTCTGCAAAGCCTCATATCAGATTTTCTCGAAGCTAGCGCGCTGGAATTCTGAGCTACGGGAACCCGATGCTGCCTTTATACTTCCAATGTAATTATCCCAACCGTTCCCAAGCGGCCCCTGTAAGAGCAACGCTGATACCGAAAACGCATAGAAGGACTCTTCCATCCCTAAACGGCCACGGGTTTAGGGTTTAGGATTTAGGCTGGAAACCTGCAGAGCCTAACCCCGAAACAACCTTTCAACCGCCAATTATCATATAGAGGCCCTATAGGGGCTCTATTCCCTCTCATAACTTCGCCCATATAAACCCTCTCTTCAAGGTGGGGTATATTATTTAGAGTTTATGTACCTTCCTATAACTTTATAGCCATAGCCCTATGAACCCTTTCAAGGTGGGGTATATTATTTAGGGATTATGTAGGGATTCTATTCTAACCTCAGCCCCCGCAAGCCCTGTCAAGGTGGGGGACCGCGTGGCGGTGCCCTTCATCCTCAGCTGTGGCGCCTGCCGGCAGTGTGCGAAGAGCCGCCCCACCATCTGCGAGGCTCGGGTGGAGTGGTTGGGGGGTTTTGGGGCTTAGGGTCCAGGAAAGGTTAAGGGTTTAGGGTGTAGGGTTTTTAGGCTTAGGGTTTAGGGGTTTAGGATTTTAGGGTTTAGGTTTTAGGGGCCTGGGATTTAGGGTTTTGGGTTTTAGGATTCAGGGTTTAGGAGTTGTTTTTCAGGGCATTGGGTTCCATGCATAAGGCTTTGGGCTTTGGACTTAAGATGCTTGACCGGCTCTTTCGTTCCCCTCTTCTATCATGCACGCGTTGTATTGGGTCCGTTTTTTCATGATAGTCTAAACTCCTTCAGGCGGACTGCATAAGGCATAGGGGAACATTAGAAGGCTTATTCAGGGGGATGCTTGGAATTTAGACTATAGCTCATTTTGAGAGGCGGAAGTACTCTCTAGATTATCCTTACATGCTATGAGCTACTGTCAACATGATGACATGGGCTTCTTGAGTGTCATTCCAGATACAGACCTCAAATTTCAAGCCCATCATGCACCTTCCAATTATGCAGTAGACTGTGCCAATTTGGTGGTGGCATTTGGCCTTCTCAGTACCGCACCAGGCAAATCGGACACGTGTAGAACCCAAACCCTCGCGCATCCCGCAAAGCAAGAAGAAATACAACAATCTGCTGTCCAGGCTCAAGCGCAACCAGGGTTCACCTTCCCCGGTGGCTTCGCGGAGTTTGTGGGGACCTTCCGCTGCAAATTTCTGCCTGGATCATCATAAAATTGATGGCCCCTGCCCGGAAACAGAGCCAAACTAGTATTCTACATACTTTAGGGTTCAGTGGTTCTCGGGGGGCAGGGATCCAGAGCTCGCGGTTTTCAAACGGCGACCCACAACCACCCAAAATCTCTCCACAAACTTACTACGCAATCCTGAGCTGATCCCCTGTAATACCCTGCAATCCCCAGGGTGAGGACTTGAAGCCCATCATATTGGGGTATAGGTACCCTTTGGGGTAATATTGGGATATATTGGGATAATGGAAAAGAAAATGGAAACTACTATTTAGGGTTTAGGGTTCAGGGTTATAGTCCCCCAGATGGGAATTTGTGCCGTCCCTCTTATTGTCAAGCACTTTGCCTTTCTGAAAGGGTTGTCCTAGCCCAACCCCGTCAATAACATATGGTTTGCAACCTCCAGGGAGGCATCGCGAGGGATTTTGGCTTCATACAGAAACATTCCATGGTATTCCGTATCCAGATCGTGAATGCGAGAGTGTCTCTTTGGCTGCTGACACTCCTTGCTAGCGGCTATTCGCTCTGAGAAGGTTTCGCAGGCTGGATGCAAAGAGATTTGGGCTTTGATTCAATTTTGATGGAATGACAGTTCCGGGACCATCTACCCTTGACGGGCGGTCATTTTTTGTCCACACCCAGGGCCTAGCCCATGAAACACTCTGCTAAGGATTCCGCGCGCTGACCGCAACTGCAGCCTCATTCCACCCAAGGCAGCATGTGGCTTTAAACAAGGTTTATGATGGTCTGTTTACGTCTGGATCAAAAATCAGCGTAGGAGCTGTTGCTAACATATGTGGAGTTGGCGGTATGTTGTCATCAGATTTTGGCGGGGAAAGGCACGGCTAGACAGAGAATCCTTTCTTTGGCCTTTTGACAAGGTCTCCTTCCTGCAAGCTGCTGCGCTCGGGTGTCGAATGACCACGGCATACCGAGCAGCCGCCCGATACGCAGCTATAGAGGGCCCAACACACCATACTTGCAAAATATGTCTTGGAAGCGATATAGTGGTACTATTATTCACACGAGTTCATGTCCCCAATAGAACTGGGACGAACATCCTTGATTTTCCAAGCCCTGAAACCTTGACACCACGACTTGATGGGCTCCCTTGGCAGCTAGCAAATCATCGAAGGTATCTGGTAGTTTCCCAAAATAGTGGACCCCCAAACGGACCCCAAGATATTATGTTCCTCATTATGGAGCCCAAAAAGGTACACCTAATTTTGGGAAACCCCCACTGAAGGCAAGGTTTAGGGTTTAGGGTTTGAGGTATGAGCTTCTCCATGGGCCTTTGTATCTTACTGGGACGTAGTAGGGAGCAGGGGAATATGATTCCTACATAATCCCGATCAAATATATATCTAAGTATGTATGTATATATATATATATACACCCTTATTCCTTACTAGCCCCAGTGAGGTATTCACCTAGCTTTAAGCATCGAGCTCGCATTTGTTGTAAGACTGCAGGCTTTTGGATCAGCCTCGAGCCCTAAAGAATCTGTTTTATCGGGAGCCAATAGGGAACCAGGGAATATTTTATATAGGGATTGCCCTAAACCCTAAACCCTAAACCTAATAGGGATTAACATTCCCTCCTTCCCTACTGCACCACTGAGTTGTCTACGCCCCATGATTAATGAGTGGAATTTGGGTAGCCAACCCCAGAGTAAAGGCCCATGACCTTTTAGGTTACGATTAGAGGGTTTAGAGTTTAGGGTTTAGGGTTTAGGGTTGATTGCCCACAGTCCTTTCATTCCCCGCTAAGGCAGCTAAGGTTGTTCAGCAAGGCCGACTAAAAGCGGGCGAAACCCTGGCGGTGTTTGGCTGCGGCGGGTTGGGACTGTCCGCTGCCCCTAGGCTTCAACTGGAATTTGTCGGTCCTTTTTTGGGGGTGTCCCTACAATCAAGATTCTGATATATGGCATTTATATTGGGGCTCTCTATTCATGGAAACGCGTATATGCTGGAATCCGCCTATAACACCGGTTGTCATGCATTTCTTCAATGCGTTCTCCAGTATACACATTTATGTTTGCGTGTGTATGCTGCACTAACGTGTATACGACAGTTTGCTGTATCTGGGTTCTCGTTGGACAAAATTTGACATTTGCATGTATACCTGGGCCCAATATAGATTCAGGCTGATCTTTTGAATAGTATTTCAACAAGAACCCAGGTATGATTATCTCCATGTAGTCCCTTTCCGATTCTAATTTGATGACCTACATGCTAAACCGCGCTATATCACGAATCCTCAGGTGATGGTTGCTTTAGCCGCAGTGGAGAATATCCGAGTACTTGCTGTGGACCCCAGCGAGGAGGCGTGCAGCAAGGCCACCGGAGTTAGCAGAGAGCATGGTCTTCGGTCACCTAAGACCTGTTTAGGATTTGGGGGTTTAGGGTTTGGGATTGAGAGTTTGGGGGTACAAGGTTTAGGAGTTTAGGGGTTTGGGGTTTAGGGTTTGGAGTTGGAAGTAGGATGAAGCAGGTCAATTAGAACATGAGTATTAAAAGCTAGTTGCCAGTTAGGTCTTTTCAGACACTTTTCTGAATGGAAGCCGGGGCCTAGGGTTGTTGAACGTGTGAGCTTGGGATCTATGGCTCAGGACCTGCCACAGGGCGACTTGAGAGACAGAGGAGTTTGGTATAGGATCCTAGATTTTACAAACTCCCTGTGTAGCGCGGCAGCAGGATGGCAGTACACTTTGGCTGAAAGGAGCTTCGGGGAGCGCAGATAGGCAATATGGGTAGCATTATGTGGGTATGTGGGGTGCATCATCCGCTCTCTCCCTTTAGCACCAGTCCCTAGCAAGAAAATGCACAGCTTCGTGCTAGATCCCGGAATTCTTCGTGATACTTGGAGGTATGTGGGTTGGTACTGGTAGAGATATCAGTACACCAAGCATACTAGAAACCAGTTAAGTATAGCAGTAGGTGCCTTACCTTGGCACCGTGGTTGTAACTGCACGTGAAGGTCAAAGCAGCACGCTAAACCCAAGACCTTTGTGGGAGGTCCTCGTGCTAACCACTACATCTCACACGGACTCCTCACCTGGGACCCACTTCTTGGCTGGAAGGTTGGCAAACTTGTCGTCTTTACACGGGGCTGTCCCAAAATATTGCGACTTGGAGGAACCATAATTTTGACAACCCTCCATATGAACCCCACCAAACCCTAAACCCCAACCCCTCTACAAGGTTCCTGAAAATAATTTTTAATTTCTGTTACCTAGAATCCTAATATTTAGCTCCCTTAGAGCCCTGTCCATGTACCCTGAGGCTGTTGAATTGGGAGCCTGGCATGAGCCTGGCCATGCATCAGATCTTAGGGGCTTAGGTTACTTGGAGGGTCAGGGGGACTCAGTAAGCAGGTAAATTATTAGGATAACTAGGGTTACTATATGGTTTATGGTTTATGGGGGGGTTAGTATCCTACTTACTAAGTCCCCCTGAGCCTCCAAGTAGGCGGTTTAGGGCTTAGTCTGAGTCTTGCTGGTGCTTGCCCTTGAAGCTCGGTTACCTCAATGTGGGGGCCTTTAGATATAATTATGTATATAGCAGACGGCTTAGGAACCTACTGTCTAGGTAACTGGGCTTCTAGGGATCGGGAAGGAATGGAAACTAGCAACACCCTGAATATCATGCAGGGTGTAGATTCCTATTAATTAGGGTGAGAGTTTAGGGATTAGGGCGCAGGATAGCATAGATTCCCTCAGAATCGTCCCTGCAATCCATTCCTGTTCTCTGCGAAGCACCCCAAACCTGAAATCCCAAATTCTGAACCTTGGCTTAGTTAAGTTCCGGCACAGCAACCCATTTATTGTGAGGGTATCCGTAAGACCTCTTTTTCAACATTCGTGACATTTCACGATTGTTGAATAATGGTTTGCTTGTATTAACGGGAGGCGTTGGGCCCCTGTAATCATGGTTATAGTATTCGGGGGCTTAATATTTAGCGGAGGAGAGATGGGCCAATAACTGTAATTTTGAGAATATGGAGTTTGAAGAAGCCCTCATGCCCGCATGCGTTTGCGACATCGCACAAGGCCTTTGACGCGAAGCAAGGCGCGCTTTTGCCAAGATCAGCGGAGAAGGATTTACGGTTCGAGGATGGCATCTAGCACTGACCATATGACAGGTTGTCCAAATCATTGTCCCTAATGGCCCCTTTTGGCCCCCATTGTTATACGGCCCGGCCCTAACATATATAGGCAATCCAAAAAGAGGTCATGATTTTGACAACCATATGACAGAGAAACAGAATGCCGAAGCGGTTTCTAGCGACATCACTCACTGTTGTTGGTCCGCATTGTTGTGCAATTTATGTTGAGACGTCCCAGGGGTGTTTAAGGTTTATGGGGTCTCAATCGAGATGAGGGATTTTGTCCCCTCGCCTGATGGTCAACATCCCCCCTCCCCAAACACCCCTGAGAACAACTAATCCCACTGTAGGAAGACGTTTTTATGCTTGTTATTTCGAGGGTGGGACTTGCATTATTTGCGGAAGGAGAGTAGCAGGGTGCTGCTGCGGAATAGGCAGCGACTGATGCCCGTAGTTCGAGTTGCCCACGAACCGTCATTAAAGCCTTACTAGCAGGGGGTTCAATGTGCTGAGCTAGACTTCGCAGCTGGTGACACCAAGGTAACAAGCATGCTGTCGAACACCCAAGAAAACTTACCTACACACATGTGTGTGAAGCTCCGTGGCCTGAAAGGTGCCGGCCACCCGGGTTGTTTCGGCGGTTGGCCTCCATATGCTGCTGTATACAATGTAGATCCACGCTAGAGGTGCATAAAACGAGGGAAAAGAAAATGGGAGAGGACATGGGAAGATAATGCACAACAAAATGGTAGGGCTTTTCTTCTTCGGGGGGTAGGGGCCGAGATGCTGCGGCAACACGTGTTGGAGCAGTGGCCAACGTGTTGGGGATTCAGCCATATTACATCTCCTGCTGGAGACCCTCAACCTCAACCCCCTTCTGGAATGCCTTAGCTAACCTGCGGATCACTGCTAGGGACCCTAAACCCGCAGCCCTATCGCGGGGTGACCCAAGCTAGCATAGTGGCTGAACACTATTGCCCTAGATTCCTTGTACGGGAACCTCAAATAGACATCAAAATGACATTGGCAATGGTTTAGGGCTCTAGGATGGCTTCCTGCTAGGTGACGACTACGTTCGAGCCAAAGTTGCCGAAGTACCTCGAATCTCCTGGAAACAGACCTCTTTGGTTTAGTCTGAGGAAATTAAGGGGGTTCAGCGCATGAGGATTTACGGTTTAATTGCTTGCGTTCCAGGGAGTATATAGAGAGTACTATAGTGTAGGTACTGCTTTAGGCAGTTGGTTTCGGACCAGTTCTTAGTAGCCGAGTATAGGGAGCCTTGAAGACCCAGAAAGCCTAAATCCTAGGGTTTAGGGTCTAGGGTCTGGAAACCTACCGGAATGAACAAGGCTACAGGGAGCTCAGCGGCCAGGGCATGGAGATTTACGCAGACATAACTTAGGAGGACCCCCTACCCTGTAATAGTGGCATAGTAGTAGGGTGGGGCCCTAATATGATCCTTCTTATCCCTTATAGCAATTATTGCCCTAAACCGTAAACCCTAGAACCTGTGCCCTAAACCCTAAGCACCCTACCATAGGGAGATTCAATATTCGGAGAGGCTTTAGCCGGCATCTTGTCCTGGTGGACAACCAGCATAGGTTAGGTACTTTCGTAGGTCATCCTATGTATCCCTGTTTGGGGTACTACACAAACACCTAACCTATCCAGGAAGAAAGGTTTATAGGATTTAGGACTTGACCGCTTCGAAACTCACGCAAGCCGTCACCGCAAGCCGCAAGTCATTCATAGGTTGATGCCTTCGCTGAAGCCGATTAAGATGGAAGTGGGCTTGTGATCGTTAAAGTTGTGAGCTTGGCCAACCTTCAAGTATCGGCGATCGTCCTTCGAGGCGCGCCCTGCTCTTGTAGTGTCTTCTTCTGTGTTCTTTTTTAATGCCTGCCAAACCTTTGGATCCTGTAAGGAGAACCTTGCCGATTCATCTAGGCTGCGTCTAGACGCCCCTCCAAACCACCGCAAATCACCAGGGAACTTTTTGAAATCCCAACCCTGGACCCTGTTTTAGTCATATGAAAGTTATGAAGAGTCTTAATTATAGGGTTAATTGGGGTAACCCAAACCCCCTTATCACCAAACGTACTGAAACTGGCAAGTCTTCGCAATAGCAAAAAGCACATCTGAAAAAGAAAGCAGGTCACCGCAGGGTTTGGTGCTGATGTCACTGTAGACGCCGCTGGCTTCGCAAAGTCCTGCGAGAATGCCGTTCCTCATCTTGCATTGTTCAGGCTGCTGGGGTTTGTTACTGCAGAGAAACCAGGATAGGTTAGGCTACTTATGGATCATCCTATGTATCCCCCCTTTTTTGGGTGTTATGCATATGCTGAACCTATGGTGGAAACATTCCGTGATGTCTGTGCCAGAGCACATGTTTCATGCTTGGTCGGCACCAGGTAGAAAAAGTTGCAGTGTAAGTCGAGCAGGCGAGCTATAGCTGGAACATGGAAGCTGTAATTTGTTGACTGGGTCCTTTCTGCCTCACCGCTTTGTGATCAAGGTTGTTGGTTTGACGATTCTGTAGGTCCGCTTCTTGTACCGCGAGCCTGCTAGCCGCGCTAGCCTCACATAAAACAAGCACCCAAACCTTCTCCAATGTACAGCAGGAATCTAGACGGTCAACCCATGCCCAGATCTCAGCATACGAGATCCCGAAACAAAGGATAGGTCCTAGACAAGAATGGGCGTGCAAACCTTAAACATTCAACCCTAAACACGGTAATCACCTCGTAGGATTGCTCAGGTCTGGTGCACAAGGAGAGGCGGTCGCAGCTTGGTGGGGGGTTTCTAAAGGGCCTCCGCAGTAATCCATGGGTTTAGCGTTGTAGGGATTAGGGTTTAGGGCTTGGAGCTTTGAGTTTAGGGTTTAGGCACTTGACTAGGATTTAGAGATGGGGGTCAAGGGCTTAGAGTTTAGGGTTGAGGGGTTAGGGGTTAGGGTATAGAGCTCAGGGTAAGACAATCCGGGATTACAGGGACAGGTCAGGTGTATGTATAGCACCTGAAATTGGAGGCACATTCGGGAGTTTTCCAGCTACGTCCTTTTATGTATCTGCAGGACTGAGGGAAGGGACATACATACAGTAGTTGGACAGGTAGGCAAAGCACGCCTAGACTCTGCTGGACAGCCAAACTCGCGTGCAGGGGAGTTCAATGCTGCAATCCCTAAAACCTAAACCCTACACAGTTGTTCCATGTTCTTCTCCATTGCTTTTTTTATATACATATATTCATTCCCTAAATAACCCTATGTCCCCTATATACCCTTAGGCCCTACACAGCGGTAAACCCAGGAGTTGATGTCCTTATTTGACTTGTCCTGGCCTACAGGCTCCCTTGCAGTAACAGGCACCGCAATAATTAAAAAGGGTTTAGGGTTTAAGGTGTAGAAATTGCGGGGCCCATTAACAGGAGATATGAGCCATAGTCTAACCTCCTTAAAGGGGGCTATATATGGGGACAATATAGGGTTAAGGGTTCAGGGATTAGATTTAGGGTTTAGGGTCTAAACTCCTTCATGCGGGCTATATCGGGGATTTTGTAGAGGACTGTTACAGGGGCAATTAAGGGGCATACTGGGAATAGATTCTGGCTCATATGATAGCCCCTTAAGAAGCATCCTTTTTAACAAGTTGTTCGGAGGGGTGAATGCCCCAACTTGTGAACAAGATCTAGATAAGCCTCCCCCTCCACGAAGCGAACCTCAGTCCCCGTAGTAAACCCCTACCTGCAAACTCCAACCCTAAGCCTCTAAGCCTTAAACCACACGTCGAAAAGTACAGACCCTTCAGGCACGATACACTAGGTATGCTGGACTCCCTCCCGGATGAAGGGCCCATACTAGGGGCCCATGGCGGCCCATGATGCAATTTGTTTATTATGGTGA
Organism: Symbiodinium pilosum; assembly: GCA_905231905.1. Taxonomy (NCBI): domain Eukaryota; class Dinophyceae; order Suessiales; family Symbiodiniaceae; genus Symbiodinium; species Symbiodinium pilosum. The sequence continues at coordinate 46,445 of CAJNIZ010043304.1, forward strand.
AGTTTGAATTCTTGCCGATAGTGAGGTCCTAGATTCCTTGTATCCTGCTAGTGTAGGCTACCTCAGATAGACCTGGAAATAATGATTCTTCAGGCTTCCGTGCACTGAGGTCGCCCTCGAAAACAATCCGCTTAAACCCTTATTAGCGATAACGTTAAAATGTGACAGCGCCCCCAGGAATGGTCCAGGTTGGATTGCCCCACGGCGAGGCACCGGGACATGGCATTCTCCAAGGATTAGGCTCTTCTTGGGGGTCGTGTTTGTAGGGATTACAGCATATACCAGGGCTATTCTGCTACTTGTGCTGCTGGAAAGCTAGCAGTGGTGAGTATGGTAGGGTGAGGGATAGGACTACTTGGGTGTTCAGGGTAAGTTCTACCCAACTATAGTTGGTATTTATAGCCCGATCGTAACTACATCAGGGGACTTAAGCAACGGGGCTTGCAAATGGATTATGAGGAGCAAAACTGCCTTACAATTGTTCTGTGGGCAGGGCCTACCTTTGCTCACATTCCTTGAACGCAAACCCTGAAATAAGAGTGTGTGCAAAGTTGCTATGCTTCCTCATGCAGCCCTGAATACCAAGCCCTTATTAACACAAGCCTTAAGGTGCCTCGAAGCAGCCTCACGTAATTGTGCAACCCGTAGACCCAGCACACCCAAACACAAAGCTTTGCAAAGTTCTAGGTGGGGAAAGGGCCAAGTTATGACCAGGTAAAATACGATAGTCCATTACGAGCATTAGAGTAGTACTAGTATGTCGTAATATGCCTACCTAGGGAAGTGTACACACGCCAGGAGCCTCGTTTGCCAATGGCTCGCGTCGCTGGGCTGGAGATCGAAATCATCGGCTTCTTTGTCGCAGTCAGAAGCAGACCTTATATAGCGCACCCTCACCAGCTAGATGTGGGGGGGTTTACCGATACTAAGGATCACATTACATTGGGGCTTATGTTGGGGTCCCCCAGTTTGGGAAACTACCATGTCAACCAAGAGTCAGGTAATGTCTATCTAGGCCGTAGTTTGTGGAAGGGGTAGTAAGGACAGGGTGTAATAGAACGTGTTCCCATAGTCATGAAACTGATCCTTTGCCAACATGGCACTGTGCGTCCATCAGGTTCTCATGGCCTGGCAGCAACGGACATGCCGCTACTGCTCTCTATGGCAGCTGGGCTGACTTTGCAGACCCCTATAGCCTGCCCCACTAGCATGGAAGGCGAAAACTATGACGCATGCATGATTTGGCTGACAGCAGCTTCTTTGGGGGAGGGCGGCACCTGCACGTGCATATTTAGTGTAAGAGAGCGGGGAAAGCGCCTTCAAGTGGTTTTACCACACGATTTGGGTTTCCAGTAACCCCAACGAGGATGTTGCAGGAAAAGGGTGTTCTTTCAGGTAATTAGTCATTCAACATACCTAATCTTCATTATAGGGGCCTCCCAACCCTAAATCCGAACTACGACGTACGAGAGACTCCTGAGGAGCCAGGGTATTATGGGGACCTTCCAGCCGTTAAAACCCTAAGCAGGTGAAAAAAGAGACTCCTTAGGAGCCATAGCATTACAGGGACCTTCCAGCCCTAAATCAAAGCCACCACTAAGCCGCACGAGAGATTCCTTAGGTAGCAGCTGGCAAGTTGCTTCCAGAGAAGCTGGTCGAGCGTGTCTCGTCCAACCAAGGTATGCGGAGACTCTGTTCTTCCAGGTTATGGGTTTAGGGTTTAGGGTTTAGGGGTTTAGGGTTTAGGGTTTAGGGTTTAGGGGTTTAGGGTTTATGGTTTAGGGTATGCGCTAGCTTTGGAGGTACAAAGTTTTTTGGGTTCAGGGTTCAGGGTTCTGTCTGGCACTCAGCAAGTCCAGTTGAAAAGGGTTGCGCACTTTGTTAGGGCTTACGGGCCTAGCATGAGGGATCTCTTTCTGGGATTCCCATGATAGGGATTCTTGTTGAATTTGAGGATCTAGTTTGGGTTCTGCTATTCATGGAAACTGCGTTTTTGGGGGGAGAAGTAGCATTTACAGCTGAGTGCTCCGCACTCAGCGATTAAAAAGCCTTGTTGCGCAAGTTGTTTGCTTACCTAGGCTTCTAGACATCCACGCGCCTGTAAGATCCGCATGGGCATTGTGTGATGGCAGGACTCATACACCAACATCAACAATCTCTGTCACAGTCCCACGCTCTGCGCCAGCGGGATTGTGCTTGTAGGGCTAGAGGCTAGCCAGGAGAGGGTAGTTGAGCTTTTGCCGTCATCCTCTGCACCCCACTTTGACTACTGCACATAGACCTGACCTATCCTAGTAATCCTAGGCCCTCAGCCTGGACTACCCTCAGAATCCCGATAATCCCCCCAAAAGATAGGTTTATAAGTTTCAAATCCCCAAACCCCTATAATTCACAACCCCTAAGCCCTAACCCCCTAAACCCCACCCTAAACCCTATAACCCTTAGTTTTGGGTATGCCGCCGGCATGCTAAGGCGAAGTCAGCCTTGAAGAGGGTGCCAAGGCCCTGCTGGCTGCAGCGTTTAGGACGGGTTTAGCTTTTAGGATGGCTTTACCTTTTAGGGTTATAAGGCTTAGGCTGTCATGATGTAGGGTTTAGGGTTTAGGCTTCCATGGTTTAGGGTGTAGGGATTCAGGTTTTGGGGCTCCATGGTTTCGGGCTTTAGGGTTTAGGGTTCTAGGGTTAAGGGTTTTGTGGGTAAAAGGTCCCATGGTTGAGGTTTAAGGTTTAGGCAGGGGGTTTACAGGGATATGGGGTACAGGGATTTGAGTTTAGGGTGTAGGCACCTTTACTTAGAAACTTTGTAGTCAGCGTTGCGCTGACGCGATTACGCCGTGGCGTGTCAACGACAAGAACTTGCTCTCGATTTTTTTTGGGAGTGGTTGCTACAATCCTTTTCTAAGAGCAAGGCGTGAGCGTCGTTTAGTTCAGGGAACTCAGCAACCAGAGGCGAGGTTTAGGGTTTAGGCCTTTCCTTTAAGGTTTGGGGTTCAAGGGCCTTGCGACACCAGGATTGGTCAGGCGTGCTAAAAACACGCAAAAACGGGATACGTTGGCCTAGACCAGGGGAGGATTAACGTGGTGGAACTGTTACAGGCTAAATTGGTGTAGGGCTCAGGGTTTGCTCGCCACGCGTGCGAGTTGTGGAGGCTGCAGGCTGGAGGCACGTCAGAGAGTCCTCCTTCAAAAGGGTTTAGGGTTATAGGGTAATTGCCTACAGCCATGAAAGGGTTCTAGTTCCTAGATCTTAGCAGGAGTCTGCTACTCGAAATTGCCGTAGCCTACATAAGTCCATAAGTCCAGGTAGAGGGGTTATGAGCAGGGTCATAGAGCCACATATAAGTAGTGACTACGTCCCATGAACCTTCAAGTGGGACAATGTCAGGCGTGCAGGGACTAGGGTTTAGGGCATGGGGTTTGGAGTTCATACAACTGCATCATTTTCAGAGTCCCATCCCAAGGAAAGTGGCTTGACATTTATAGACCCTAAACTGTAAACCCCAAACCCAAAACTCTTTTTAGGTGCATCAGTTTGGAGGCCTTGGAGGCCATGGAGAAGGGCTCAGCGTTGGGCATGACCATGATCACCCGCTTCAAGGACAAGGACGGGATTTTGTCATCTTGCAGAACCCTAATGTAGACCCCTATTAAAAAACCTGCCACTTAATGGGAATTATAAGAGGGATCCTCATATTAAGGCCCTTAAAAAGGAGGTAATCAGCGGCCTACATTAGAGATCAGAACCCAGATCCTGAGTGCAAGGTTAAAACCAGTCAAGCCTAATCCCCAAGCTCATGCCCGTAGACTGTTCGAAGGAGAACGGATCAGCAGAAAAGCGAGCTCGCACAGCCTGAGATTTTTGTTGACTCAGTACTGAATCCGCGTCAAGGATCCTTCGACTCCAAACGCTGAACCTTTACTTTTCAGGGTATGGGTATCCTTGTATCATTACGTGTATAAATTCGCAGAAGGTCATTTGTGTCTTTCGGAGCGAACTCCCTGGTTGTAAGGGTCGAAGATCTTCAGGGTTTATCTGAGACATGCAACCGGGATTCGTAGCGCGGCCCAGCGCACCAATTCTTGAAAGGGGCTGAATCATAGTTCTGGACAGGTTCATACGATGAGCGAATAGCCCATACTACGATGGATGCTACAGTAGTAAGCGGGTTAAGTTTTGGGTCCTAATTGCTCACATGGGCCCTTGCGTAGCTCCTGCCATGTGCTAAATGGATGGGGTGGGGTACTGCCCCCCCCCGCCCGCCCCCGCAGCAACAGCTGGAACGTCATAATATCATTGGTAGTATTTTAGAATACGAGCATCACTGACAATGTGTGAGTGTGTATATATATATATACATATTTGATTCAAGCAGTCCTCTAAATCCAGACTATTACTGGGGTTGTGGGGTTTTGCCAATGTCGTGAAATCCGCTTCTGCATTTTCACGACAGTGCGTGGGCTGCGCATGGCTGTCACAGACTGGCAGCAACCCGTAAAGTGCCTTGAAGCGGTAGAGAGCGGGGCCGCAAGGAGCGATAGCTTAAGGTAATCTGTTAGATCAACCTCAATTCCACAATCATCAAAATTCTTTATGAGTATTACTTTCCCTTTTTCAACACATCAGAGGTGAGATGCATCCAGATTCCTGATAGTGGCTCGTGTTCAAGGCACACAAAACTTACCTTTCGTCAGCTAGGAATGAAGGAATAGATCCATATAGTAGTCCCTATATAGCCCATTATAGTGGTTTCCTTGTCTTTTCCATTCCTTTATTCCCAGCTAACAAAAGGTAAGAAAAGTGAACTAGATTGGTGGGAGCTTTCTCATGCTGAGTCCTAAACCTGTGTCCTGGTTAAAGATCCTTTGTATTTATGTGTAGTTTTCATAGTACGACTGCAGACTTGAGCATACCTTTTGTCTAGGGAAACAGGGACTGGCAATTCTGGTATAACTGGAGAGTTGGATCTTTCTATTGCTGGGTCCCTACATCTCTCTCTGCCCTCTCGACAGCCAGCCAGCCGCCGCTAGCCAGCTTCATCCAAGATGACTCAGGTATTTCTCAATATTGGGTCCGTTGGTTGTTGGGGAGTTGTTATAGATAGGATTGCAGTATTTGGCAATATGGGGGAGTCAGACTTTGAGAGATACCTGCTTATGAATGGATGCAAAAAGACGCCTCTGTCTGCGGGCCTCATGAGCCGCTTCTCGTGTGTGTGAACCGGGAGCATTCACCGCCGTGCAAATAAAGGCCCCAGAGAAGGATCAGATGTTCGGCCTGAAGGTTTACGTCAAATGAGGTGACTTCTCCGGACACTGGACAGACATATTAGTGGTTAGCTGGATATTGAGGAATGGATGCCTAATCATGCCTATAGTACTACAGTAGTCCTTATATCGGCCGCACAAATGGCCACTATTTCGACTTTTTCTGTACTGGCTTCACTGCCTACTAACCCTACACATTTATAAGCATATGGTAAACGTAAGACAGATTCTCTCGGTACCCATGACACCTCCGGCCCCGTACTTGGAGGCCCATGGGGGAACATCAGAGCACCCGAATACAATCAACATCATCCCTTATAGTCACTATTACTGGGTGGGGCTCCACCTACGGTAGATCTAATTGGGGTAGGTGGGCTAAACGTTGTCACAAGCAGTCGTAACCACATTAGGGTGACTTAGAACCCTAAGCACTGCTACCCGTGAATCCATAGGGAATCCCAAGGCATACATCTTCCTGTATCTCCACATGTGATCCCTGTGAAACCCCTAATTCTACCTCCGAGATCTGAGTATAGACTGCTTCTCTCCTGCACCAGAAAATAATTTGAAAGGAAGATTTCTTGTGAGGATCCCAGGGCTTATGATGATTTGTACACATCTGGGCATGATGACCCGAAACACCTAACCGAGAACGCCAAGCCCTAAATCCCAAACCATAAACGCTGGCACTAGTGTGACCGTCTGAAAGTTACGGCACGTTGCCTTGCGATGCTGCATGGTCATGTAAATACCATAAACATGAGGCACCTACCCCCCCCAAAACATTAAAGTCTAGATTTCTAACTTCGAATCCTAAGTCCTGAGCTCACGCTTCTGGTTTCCAGGACGCGCTATTAGACCTTACAGGGCCCATAATCTACCTCAAAAAAGTCCTAATATGGACTTTGAAGGTCTTGTAGCCCACGCTGGATTGCCCAGGTGCGCTCTAATTGCCCATAGTGGTTTGCCCAGGTGCGCAAGTTGCCAAAGGTAACTTTGCCGAGCTGCCTTCGTTGCTACTTTCCTCGGGCTTGGCAGCTGGGAGGCGAAGGGGTAACACGCTACGATTTGGGGTTTAGGGTTGAGAATTCAATTAGTATAGGGTTAAGGTCCAAGGGGTAACAGTAGGGTTTAGGTTTAGGATTCAGTTAAAGAGCTGAGGTCTGGTAACATTAGGGCTTAGGTTTAGGATTCAGTAAGTATAGGATTTAGGGCTAGAGTCCTCCACAGCGACATAAGGAGTGGAACATGTTCTACCTCTTTCCGGAGTAGAATGAATGACGCTTTGTAGCTATTCAAGCTTCTACAGCATCCGCCTGGGTATCTCAAGAGATGACGCCCATAGGGACCCTGGGGATATGTGGGCAGTATAGGTATTCTGGGGCTCCCTTTTAGGGGGATTCTGCGGAACTTTCATGTCGGGGTTATATAGGGTTGTATAGATATATAGCTTAAGGTCAAGAGTAGGCATTGAAAACCCTATGGTGTGCACGCGCTGGGAAGTTGATGGTGGCTTCTCGGAGCCCAGATACCATGCAGGGTCTTTGGGACCCCAACTGAAGACCGTGTCCCCTAAACCTCCTTCTTGCTCTGTTATTGGGATTCGCCATTTTTCCAGTCTATGAGGCTTGAGGATTGCTTCCCATGTTCAGCTCCGAGGTAGAGGGCAGGCCTTGGGTTCGAGTCTAAGGGCCCATTACTCCGGTATATGGGGGAAATCTTGAAGCACCTGGTACGCCCAAAGCGTTGAAAGTCAGATTTCCACCGTCCACTAGGGCTTAGTGAAGGGGCTGAGAGGTTGGCTCACACGCAGTGGAGCGACATCAAGGACTTGCGGTAGAAACTAAGCAGTCCTCTTGCGCAGAAAAAGTGTTTTTTTGGTAGGCACTTTCCTTGTCCCGTGTACATTTGATACTCAAAATCTTGCATGCCCATGGTAGAACGTACCCGGCTGTTTCCGCGGAAAGCAGTCCAGGAAGAATAAGACGAGTAATAAGTCAAACAACAAAGTGTTTGGAAAGAAAATGGACAATGAAATGGAAGCCCAAGTTCCTTGTAAGAGGGTTATAGGGACATATAGTGGAATTTTATGAGGTTTAAAAGTGGCAATGGAAAATCAAGTGGAAAGGAACACTGAACATGAAACGGAAGCTACTATTTTGGGTTCAGGGTTTGGGGATATTAACGCCCACCCCACTAATAAAAAGGGTGTCCAGTGGTTTCAAACTCTCCAACCCCCAAAACTTAAACTCTACGCTATAAACCCTAATGCGTGTGATGTAGGGACTCCACGGGTCCTTGACACTTTAACTTTGCGAACACAAACTTGCTAAGGTCGACTAGATGCTCGGCAGAACCCAGTTTGACTTAGACTTGAATCCTTGACCGCTTTACGCTGGGTATCCACCCTAAACAATAAACTCTGCACCCGGACCCAGATCACAGCACATCCCAAACATGCTAGCCATGGGCCCCACTATTACGCCTGGTTAACCTGCGTCGCATTCCGAGACCCCTACATATTAGGGAGCCTAAAATCATCTCAGGTATGACCTTAGTGAAGGTATATTGGTCTTTTGAAAATTTAGGGTTCTTGCTTCTTGCAGCGCAGGGCCCAATGCGACGCTGTTCTCGCGGATCTGGGCTTGAGTCTGAGTTTCGGCGTTCGCTGGCACTTCCATGAGCTCATTTTGCACCTTTCTGTTCTCTATATCCTAGGGCCACGGCTCCACATAGCCTAATGCAGGTACCAGTCACAGACTTTTGGGTCCAATGTAGCTACTATTTATAGGCTGGGAGCCTGGGGGTTTTCAACCAGCTGAAATTCCAATTTATACTAGGGCCTGAGGGAACTTTGAGTTCAGACTTGTTTTGGAGGTCTTCGGTCCTTAGCCCTTAGCCCTTGACAATCAGCCTCAGGGTCCAAGTGCCCAAATAGTCGAGACTCAGGCCCAAAAGCTTATATGAGCGTCTGTCAAGACTAGGTTTGCCAAGAGGCCATTAAGGATTGACATAGGGGTCCCTTTGCTAGATAAGTCTAGTTAGTCTAGTCCTTAATACATTTCCCAATGAGAAACCCATGTCCGTTACTCATACGGGACATATTGATTGTAGCTCATGTAGAGGCCCATTTAGGTCAAGCGAAGGGCCTATGCAACCCTGCTCGGGATTTGGGTTCTAGCCTCCAACACCCACCAAGCCCCAAACCCTCAGCTTACTACGGGTTTGTAAGGAATAAGTGAATACATTATAAAGGGATGAAATAGGGATTATATTCCTTCATTCCCCACTAGCCACTGGTAAGAAGAGTCCCCCTTAAGTAGATAGAATATGGCTTTTATATTATAATAAGATCCCCATATACCCCACATTCTATCTACTTAAGGGGGACTATACTTACTAAGTCCCTAACTAACCCTTGAAGGGCCTAATTGAAAGATGCCGTAGGCGTCTCTTCACCTCAGCTGGATCGTGCGGAGCGCGGCTTCAGCTTCCGGGGAGAGGGGCCGCTGGACATGCGCATGGACCGAGCCAGGGGTTTCCTGTAAGGGCCTAAATTCAATTAGGGTTTAGGGTTTATAGGGTTTAGGGTAATTTGCAAGTAGAATGGGGTGGTGGTCTATATTATTTGTGCTTGGGATGAAGATTTAGGTTTAGGGTGTAAGTCCTGTGCAGACCGTGCTCGAAAGGATAGGGCTCAGCGTGATGGGGCAAAAATGGTAGTTTCCGTAAGTACAGACCCCAAAATATTCTAGCCCTGAAGTAGAATGAGCTTGTGGTGTACAGGTTTAGGTTTCGGGAATGGCGTTCAGGGTGTCGGGTAGAGCGTAGGGCTGCGTAGGGCTGCGGAAGGTAAGGGCCAGGAGGGATATATCAGGGCATACACTCCCCCCGCCATGGTCTGGAGTCTATAGACGGTACACACCTCCTTCCCAGTCCCTCCCTCCTCATCTGTGGGTGTGGAAGCTCCTCCCCAGTGGGGTGGGGTGTTGTCGCAATCCCAGAGGGCCTCCTCCCCGTGACTCTCGGTACTGTTTGCACGCAGCAAAGATGCAAGGGCCCCCCCAAAAAAACGCCAGAGTCGCAAGGATTTCGCACCCCACACGCCCATTCCTTGTGCTTGCCAGCACTTTTGAGATGCGAAGGGTTGAAAACGACCACAGTTGCGGAGATCCCCCCCCACACCATACCGGAGGGGGCGGGCAGGAACGCCAGACGCCTGACCAGATATGTGGTTGCGCTGTGTGCAGCATAAGTAGTGTAGAGCCATGCACAGCTGGATAATGAAACTTTTAACCCTAAACCATAGTGACTCTGGTCCTTGGGGCCTGAAGAACCATAATTGGATCTTAGGGTATGGGATGGCTACAGGCTACAGGGCAGCACTACTGGGTATTCAGGCTTCTTGATAAGTCGGGCTCGGAGTTTCGGGTCTACGGTGCATGGCATTGGGTTTTATGAGTTGGGGGCTGATGGCTTGAGGTTTAGAGGCTTGAGGCGTACATGCAGCTAACGGACATACCTGGGATACTGACTGTCCTGACCCCACACTATGGCAGTGCTCCAATCTACTAGCCAAAATGAAGTTATACCTCTGATAAGGGGCTTGTATGACATTGTTGCAGGGTCGGCAGCAACAGCGGAGCCCAATAACTTCTACGGTATGTTTGCTCCCAGATTTCTTCTAATTGGCTACTTTAAACAGACCTGAAAATGATATTCGTTGTTATTCAGGCTGCCCAGGACTAGAAAACCCAGTCCGTTTCATTGTCCATCGTCTTTTCCATGTGGTTTCCAGTGTCATGGTCCAGTGTTGGTACATATTCAGGCTTCTACAATATTCGGGCCATTGGGCTGCTGTCCATCGGGCATTTCGGTTCTTTCGCCCAGAACAGAGTCATGCACTGTTCTCAGGGTTTTGTGGCCTAGAATTTAGGGGAGTTTGGCAAACATGGGCAGGGCAAGTTACAACGACCTCAGGCTACGGCTTTGTTTCAGGCTTTGGAACCTTGCCATTGTAAAGTAGCCAGCTGGGTATGAGTGTGTACAAGGCGCTCTAGCGCCTACCAGAATCCTACCCGCTACCCTTCCCCAAGCCAACGCGGAATCCCACATAGCCCCCTTTCGAAAGGACATTCGTCTAACAAGGGCCTGGGTACCCTTTTGACCTTCTTATTTCGGGGTCTCCTTATTACAGCTGAACAATAGGAAAAAGGGTACCCTTATTACTGTGGCACCTTGGGGCCCATTCCTAGCTTTCATGTCACTCTGGGGATGGGTAGCAGCCGAATTGCAGGACCCCACGGATGCAACGCAGCGCCCAGCATCCTGGTCTGCTCCCCAGATGCTTAAACCCTTACTTCAAAGGTTAGTTAGGGGACTTAGTAAGTATAGTCCCCCTTAAGTAGATAGAATATGAGGTATATGGGGACGTTAGTCAGTATAATATAGTCAAAGCCATATTCTATCTACTTAAGGGGGGCTATATACGTATACTTAGAATCCTTCTAAGCCATACATACGATTACCCCAGTTATCTCGCTTAATCTACCTACTACGTCCGCCTGGCCCTCCAAATAGGGGCCCCAAAATGTGTCTCAGGCAGATGAGCACTAGAGTCCAAAACCGCAAAGCCCATGATACTTTAATTATAGGTATACCTTTAGTGATACTGGCAGCCCCAATATGTGTAAAGGAATGTTCCCTAGCTAAGGGCTATTTGGCTCCCTGGGAAGACCCCCGGTGTAGGGCAGCCTGTAGAAAGCCAAAACACCCGAACACCAGTCTCATGAAGGATGTCACGGTTTCAGTCATAGCCATTGCTTGCTGTCATGACATGGTCCAAGTAGGTTCCTGAGCTCAAGTGGAATCAAGGTTGGGTCATGGTTGGACACATTTTCAATAAAAGCCCAATAAGGAATCTAGAATTTCATCTGTGAATTCCATCCCCCTGAGGAACCAGAAGTTGCTTGCCAAGGTACGTTGCGCACCTGCCGCGCGATGAGCTGGAGAGGCACATCCGTGAGCCAGGTCCTCGGAAAATTGATACAGAGCTTTGTTTCGGGACGGTGGCGGGCTCCAGTTGCCCTTAAACTTTAGCGCCTTTCACATTTTCGGCTTGGATTTCCTTGTAGAACTACAAAAGGATCACTTGATCTTCTTAGGTGAATAGTGACCAAGCCAATGTAGCTGTAAGGGCAAACCCTCAACCCTGAATGAGGGGCTATGTCCTTTTTTTGAAGCGGAGACCAAAAGCTGCACGATTGAATTTCTTCAGTCTTCCCTTGGTGATATATCAGCAGAAACTTCAAATAGAAGATATATACGCAAAAATGTTAGCTTTTTCGGAATAGTTTTGAGGATGTCATATACTAAGCCCGGAATATGCATCATTAGGAGGCGGGGTTTTTGCGGTTCGGGCTCAGTGACATTTCCGAAGTGGGTAGTTCCCCCTCATAACGCTTTAAGTAGCCCTTATAGACCTCCTAGTCTTTGCATGTCTTTGCATACAAGCCTACTGGGAGATCCTAAGCCTTAAACCCCAAACACTAACCCTAAACCCAAAACCACAAGCCTTACATGAAAGGCTTTAGAAATTGGGTACTTTTTAGGGTTCGGGGTTCAGGGTTCAGGGGTATGCTTTCCCAAGAGTGGAGAAATACGTAGAACAGAACGTAGAACATGAAATGGAAACTTGCGTGACATGGTGGTTCATGGGGTCTGGGGGTTGGTCCTTATAGTAAAGAGTATTTAGTTCTGGCCTATATTGGATTCCCGCATGTATGGGAACAACCATTTCATCAAGAATCATTTCGTCCAACCCGTGATCCATAGCTTTGTGGAAGTGGATCTCACCCCCTAACGCGTAAGCCCTAAACCTTAGACCTTAAACCCTAAGCCCTAAACGGCTCTCGGCCTAGCCCTAAACCCTAAACCCTGAACCCTAAACCCTAAACCCTAAACCCTAAACCCTGAACCCTAAACCCTAAACCCTAAACCACTTGAACCTATCAGGTTCAACTTCAACCTCTGAGGCTAAGCTACCTCACAGGTCCGAGCCCGAAGCAGTTTGCCCCAAGATTGTTTGCCCCCAGAAGTGAAACTGAAACTTTACGTTCCCAGAAAGCCGTATATTGAGGAAGGTGCTAAGATTTATATTGAGATCTTCAATATGTTTCATTTGTAACTAAAGTGGTGTTGCCCCCTGGGTTCCTGCATGCTGGCCATTGTCTTTCCGACTCCACTGTTGCCGAGGCTGGGTGAGGAGGTGCGCCTTAGCAGCGTGGGCTATTAGACCCTGAAATTCTGTATTCGGACCCTAAGAGGGATGGATGAAGGGGCCATATAGGCCTAATCCTAAAATTCAAGGGCCTTTAAGGTCCAATCCTAAAATTCCTTCCTAATACCCTTATAAAGGTAAAAGAAGGGGCCTCTAAGGTTTAGTAGCCATCCTGGTAGCTGTTGTCTGGGAGAGCTTGGATGCTTCGGTGGTTTCGGGCTCGGGTTCTTATCTGAGCTACAGTCTAAACTCCTAGTATCCCCCTTAAGTATCTAATCCCCTATATAAGCCCCTTTCAGGAGTTTAGACTCCAGCTCCTTCTGCTAAAGCCTTAGGGTGTAGAGTTTAGTGTTTAGGATTGAACCTTAAACACTAAGCCTCCTTTCTCGCTTGCTGTCGTTGCGCATTTGGGTGCGGAGAGTAGTATGCAAAATGGCATTAACTCTGCACTGCCTGACGACATGAAATGACTTTCTAATAGTCAGCATATTAGCAAAAAAGGCAGTATAAAAGTAATAACAATAATAATAGTAATCATTGGAGTAATGGTAAGAATAGTAGTAGTGATGATCGTTTTTACCATACACCATATCATGCTCACCTAGCTGAAAAGCCCTAGACCGCCACTCCTTCCACTACATGATAGGGAGGGGATGGGAGGGGATTCTAGGGTTTAGGGCTTAGGGTCTAGGCCCTAAGCCCTAAACCCTAAACAAACACTGGAAACCTCTTCCTATTTGGTGGTACGTAGAAGGAGAGGCAACGAAGGCTGTTACACCCCCTCTGACTCTCCAACACCCTCACTCCTTACAATCCTACCCTACAGCATGAACCCTAGGCCCAGTTCTTTAAACCCTAAACCCTGCTTAGTGGTGCTTATAGGAGCGTTTTGGGGTCTGGGAGAAGGGAGTGGGGAGATCAGGGCTTAGGTACTACAACCAGGCTATGTGAGGATTACATAGCGAAAGAGTTAGGGATCCACTCCCCTTTGGGCAGCAGTCAGCCATGTAGAAGCCTAACATAAGAATGATATCCCCTCATACAGAACTACAGTACCTTGTATCCCCGAAACCCTGATCGAATTAATCCCCTCCCGATGAGAACAGCCTCCCCGCTAGTAGCTAATGATAAAGGAATACAGCCGCTATAGCACCACTGCATGTCAGAAAGATTGGTTTATTGTTAGGGGTGGTGGAGGTTTATGCTTGGAAGTGGGGAGTAAAAACACCCATATAACAAGGGGGTTTAGTTACCCCGAACCCTATAATAAGGACCCTATCATATGACTACTAATCTGGGGTGGTGGTAACTAGGACCCTAAACCCTAAACCTTAATGTGGCAGAGGAGCCTGAGTTCGCAGCTCTTGTGGCCACATCGCTAGCAGCCTCCAAGCCACAGACGACTCGACAGGCAATACGCGTTGTTTAGGGCTTAGGGTTTAGGGCGGTCAAGGCTCAGGGAAAATATGCATGATGTTGTATATGCGTAAATCCCAAAGGGCTTATTGATTTGCATGTGCGTGATGAGGCTGAAAAGGCCTTGAAAGGAGCGATGCAGATTGTAGGACTTACCGCACCAGAGTCCTAAACGCGTACCTACAACCCAAATTACCTACAGTTTTATACAATTTTACAGGTTACTGCTGCGCACTAGGCGGGTGCTTTCTTGCTACGCCCCTAAATCCTAAACCCTGAAGCCTAACCCTCAAACCCTCAAACCTGTCTTCGTGCGACTGGGTTCTTTGTCATGGCAGCACCCAACTCCTGGTTCGAAATCTAGGGTTTGGGGTTTAGGGTCTAGTGTTTGGGGTGTAGGGCTTACGGTTTAGGGTTGCTGTATCACGCTACTAGGGTCTACTGCCTGCCTTGCTCTGATCTTCCAGGATGCATTTGTTCAGCTGTTGTCTAAGGGATCCTTAATTTGCGGGTGGGATCTTATTAGTCATGCTCAGGGTTAAGGCTTAGCGGAGTTACGCCTTTGTGGAGTGAGTGCGGGTGTGTGTACACGTTTGGTGTAGGGCTGGGAACATGCAGTAGGATCTTACCATGTTGGGGGAGGGCCAGGGAGGGTCCCACGATATGGAGAAACCTTCCTGGGAGCGTCAGGGGGATTTACTACCGGCATAGCCCCTATAAGCGCTATGATGCAGTTTCCGAGGCCTTGGCGTAAGTTGTGTCGCAGTATTAGAAACCATGGAGACATAGTTCAAGATAATCATTATCTTAAGTGCGTTTTATGTAACATCTTAAATTCGAGCATGCTTTACTTAACCTTAGATAAGGAGACCCATGATCCCCATCAAGTTGCTTATGCATATTTCTGAGTGTGGAGGGGGACCCTGACCATGAAACTTTAAGCCCTCAACACAAACACCTAAGCCCTTCCCCTAAGGGTTTAGGGTTTAGGCACATTTGAGCCCCCGTCATGTGTCACAGGCTGCAGCCATCATCGAGGCCGATTCGGGCTTTGGAGTTCAGGGTTGGGCTTTTGTCGTTTCGTGTTTGGGGTTTGGGCTTTGAGGTTAGGGGTTTAGGGTTGGGAGTCGAGGGTTTGGGTTGAGGGTTTGGGGTTTATTCTTCAGATATTTGTCTTTTGATGGCAGGGCACCCAGTCTCCAAAAAAAATATGCAGCCGTGCTGTTCTTCAGCTCTGTTAGGCCAGGATCTTAGTTGTATGTTCTGAGGGTTCAGGGTTATAACAGATTCTACAGCCGCCGTTTGAAACATTCTCTCCGGAGCATGATGGGAGGCAGAAGTTCTTGGATGGATGTCAGAGGGGCGGCTGTTGCCATGGAGGTTCCTACATGCTGTGGTATTTTGCGAGGCCCTTCAGGGAGGTTTTGTGCCAGCAGCCGTATAAATCGTGTGGAAACATCAGCCCTTAAAATCTGCACATGCCTAAGCGTTGGAAGCATGGGCCCCTAGCATGGGCCCTTGGCTCTTTTAGGTGGTTTCTAGGGACCTTTAACCGTACATAAAGGGTAAATAGTTCAAGGATCCCAGGGTTGTGGGTCCATACTGGGGGCCCAAGGCATGAATTTCAGATAAACGGAACCTTCCGTAGTTTCTGTGCAGCCCCATATTATGATCCACAGCTGCTAGTCAAACCCTAATTTTACAAACCTTGTGTAAGCCCCCTAGCAGGAACCCTAAACGAGCACTACAAAGCCCTGCAAGGCCCAATAAAGGATCAACATTTTATGTGTTTTTGCATGACTCAAGAAAGAGGAGCACAAGAGTTTTGTGCATATCCCGATGTGGAGCCTGCAACGCACGTTACGTCCCTAAACCCTGGAACATAACCCCTATTATCGCAAGGCCCCATAAGTCCCTGAAATGTAACTTAAAACCCTGGAACCCCAAATCCTAAACCCTGAGCCCTATCATAAGCCCTGTTACTACCAGGCCCCTTAAGTTCCTCAAAGGCAACCCAAAAACCCTAGGCACTAGACCTTTTTTGCAGCCCTATAATCACAAATTCCTTGAAGGGAACCGTTATAAGCCCTATTGCCCTAAACCCTAATCCCTAAAGCCTAAGCCTACTAGCTCCTCTAAAGGGAACCGTCTGAGGACTGTGCGCGTCAGGAGGGAAGAGCCCCTGGGCGCGTGC
This sequence comes from Symbiodinium pilosum, assembly GCA_905231905.1. Lineage (NCBI taxonomy): Eukaryota > Dinophyceae > Suessiales > Symbiodiniaceae > Symbiodinium > Symbiodinium pilosum. The sequence goes on from CAJNIZ010043304.1 coordinate 62,598, forward strand.
ACGCTGCCACGAAGCCGCCCGGCTGAACGGAGCTAGGGTTAAGGGTTTCGGGGGCTTCGGGGGGTTTTGGGATATTTTGGAGTTAAGGGCTTAGGGTGTAGGGGTTCAGGAGGTTTGGGGGAGTGGCTTTCCCAGCAGAAGCTTCGCAGGCTGGATGCAAAAGGGTGTTGAGGGTTAGGGTTACCTGGAGGGTCGGGGGAATCTGAAAGGAATGGAGAAGAACATGGAAACTACTGTAGCATGGGCTGTTTGACGGCGAAGGCCGCTGAATCTACCATGCTTGCTCTTCCCCGGATGACTTTAAAACTCAAGACTTTGGGCCCGAGCAGTGAAAACAGTCAGAAAAGTACTAGCTAATTACTAGCAGTCCGTTCCGTTTTTGTTTACGAAAACTTCTGCAACAACACGAGAATACCATAATCCGCACATGGTCCTGGTAGCACAATCCAGTTTTTTTCTTTTTTTAATGTTGATTGAGCTCGTCCCGCCCAATCATCCGCTGAGGACATTTCAAGCTTTGCGAATCTTGGTGAATGGCGGGAGGCTCAGAATGATATAGGCTCACGTCGCTCAGGTCTGCTTCTTTGATCACAGGTGCTCCTTAATTCCTATAATTCCTAACCATTGCTTGGCAAGGCAGTCTCCAAAGAAACTACCGACAGCCTACAATCCCTAGCATACATACACCCAGTTTCCATGTCATGTTCCATGTTCTTTTGCCGTATAAACGTTACATGACCTCTATCTACCGCTATAACCGCTTTAAGGGGACTAGGGTTCCATGTCATGTTCCATTTGCCTTTAACCCTCTCAACCCTAAACCCTAGTTGTGTTTAGGGTTTAGGGTGTTGAGTATGCTCTGGTCCATCATACACTAGCTAGCAGCATGGATAGTTACGGACACAAAGTTCATAGCACAGGGAATGCTGCCTGAAATCGTGACTTAGTTTAACCCTGATGGCTCATGTTTTGATGCTTTGTGAGAAAGACCCATACAATCCAATCCCCTCCCCATCGTTACGAACCCTCCCCCATGCCTTGGCAGAAGTGTTCCCAAGAGTATCGCGCCATGAATTGCCCCGGCTACAACTACCCCAGGGGGGGCTCCTGAATAAACTACGGGGTCCTGTTTCAGGGATGCCTGTACTAGACCTTACACACTAGGATATTTGAGGGCCTCCCAAACCACAAGTCCTAAACTGTAAGTTCTAAACCCTAGTAGGCCCGTGATGAGTGTGCTGGCCACCAGATGATTGTCTGGCTCAATCAAGAAGCAGGTTGACACAGAGTTGTTCATATTCTAGTCCCAACTCCCTTGCGAGCCCTATATACTGTGAGTTTCCTTCATAAGCATGGCGCCGCACTTTAGTCCCAAATGTTCTATGACCCTCATTATAAGTACTCCCAACAGGGGACCCTAATTCTTGAAACCCCTCTAATCCCCAACATTTCCAAAGTGTCCTGAAAACTTCCGCGCCTGTGCCTTGGCCACAAAATTCTTTGGCATCTGAGCTGCAAGCTGCGGGGGAGGATACTTACTGGGGGTTAGTAGGGAACATAGGGGTTTAGGTTGGGTACTGCCCCCACCCAGTAACAGTCTATATGAGGGGTCCTACTAAGGGCTATATATAACCATACTATAATAGTTATCGAACTGTTACTGAAGGGGGGCAGTACTCAAGGTTTAGGGTTCAGGGTCCTTATATAATCTCTGTATAACGTATTCCTTTATTCCCTACTGCACCCCAGCAAGGATAGCGTCAAAGGTGTAGGGTTTAGGGCTCAACGCGCCAGGGACTGGATGCCGAGCTTCAGGAGTTAATAGGGAGCTTGGGCTGTAACTTAGCGGACCAGCGGAGGTGGAGAAAAAATCGTCATTTCAAAGAATTTTGGATGTTCAAATCAAACTGTGGTCACTGGATAGAAGTCTACCCCAAACCCTAAACTTGGGTTAGTCTTGTTTGTGAGTTGGGACAAAAACAATTGTTTCTAGCGGCGATTATGAGGTGACCCTGCCTCCATTCCTTCTACGCAACACTTGAAGACTAGAAACACCTCGCCGCAGTCCATGTAACCCTGGGGGCGTAGAGTAGATCTATAGATATTGTTTGTTTTAGTGTCTTAAGGGCCTTAAACAGGTACCTGCTTTGGGCTAGTTGGATTCTAGGGTTACGCTAAATGGACCCCAGTATAGACCCCAAAATACTATAGTCCTTATTATTGGGACCCCCAGAATGGTACCCCTAATTTTGGGAAACCCCCAAATCCAAGACTCTGAACCCTAAAGCCGGCAATGCCCGTTGTCGGTGCAGTTCCGGGAGCCCGGAGTTAGAGTACTAAACCCCTAAGCCCTAAACGGGTTTAGGGTTTAGACCCTAAACCCCGAACACTGGAGTTGTCTCGAATTTCTTCTCCAGTACTACCCCACTTAGTATAGTCTATGGGAATATCCATCACATTATTTTTAGCATTGCCCTACTTACTATAGTCTATAGTCGTTCCCACTGTCTTTTTCCATTGTTAACCTCTTCACTAAGTTCTCAAGCACCCTAAACCCTATAACCAAACCCCAAACCCTAAACCGAAATAGCTGAGCTGAGCTGACCAGGTTGGTCGCTTCAGACTGCGTTGGGATGGGCGGGTTGTTCTTCCTTCAGATACTGGTTCTTAGTAGGGAATAAGGGAATACATCATATAGGGATTGTACAGGGATTATAGTAGGGAATACGGAAATACAATTCCTGATTAATCCCTATAGAATCCTAATTAATCCCTATAGAATATATTCCCTTATGCCCCACTAAGAACCAGTAAGTTTAGCGATGGCAGAAGCTGAAACACTGCATCACTCCAAAGCTGCACACCTGGACAGCCCAAAGCCTCGTACGTAACGTTTGACAGTACAGCCGCAATTTTTCGACCTCCAAGAAAGCGCTCGGGCGACAATTTTCGAGAGCAGGCCGGTCTGCTTAGCTTGCAAGGGCAGACGTGCTCTCAATTGCTGGCATACCAGAAGCTCCGGGCTTTCTCATTTTGGTCTATAGTCGCCCCCTGAAGAAAAATAGGAGATGGAATTGCCCAGTATCATGGTAAGATCCCCATGTAGCCCATATTTTATCTACGTGAGTACTATCCCTATTATTATTGCTATTAGCATTATGTCCCAGCAAGGCAGCTCCGGCAGCTGCCGAGAATGCCAAGCCTTGACAAGTCTCAGAGAAATTTTAACATAACCTGAAGAGGCAGTTGAAGCCTCATGAATCAGGGTTTAGCGTTTAAATAAAGGCAAACCCTGCCAGATGTATAGGGAATTAGAGTTGAGGGCCTCGGCATAAGCCTAGTCTTGCCAGGGCTCATGTGCTGCCGCACTCAGTAAATGGGTCCAGTGACAGTCTCCTGCAAAGGCGGAAGACTAGTTACTTTACTACCTCAGTATACTAGAGTCCCAATACAACAGAGTTCTTCTACCTAAACCATAAACCCCAAACTCTAGCCGCCCCTAAACCCCAAACCCGACACCCTCAACCTCGAACCCTAAACCCTATGCCGCCAGATGTTCAGGGCGAGAGGTTGATGTCATTGGAAGGTCTATAGAGAATCCGCCGACCTTGGGGGTGTGTTGGATGGTTTCAGTAGCCCCCAGAAACGCGGGGGGAGGGTAGGGGGGGTACCCCGGCTGCGTGTCCCTCCCCGCCTCGGCAGCCGTTTCAGCCGACTCCCACCCATTCGCCAGGCTCCCTCCAATAGATTTTGCAGAAACGGAATAAAGTCGTTTTTGAAGTTTTTGGGTGTGTTTGTGGGGAACTCTGGGGCCCGGGCCCAAGGATGAAAACCTTCCAGGCCCCTCAAAGCCCGGGCCCCAAGCCTCTGAGCCCAAACCCCAACATGTCTTAGGCAGCTGGCACTTGCTTATTGTATTTCCTGCGCGAGCCTGAACTAAGTAACTAATCTTGTCAGTCAGAGGGGGTCCAAAGGCCTGGGTGTCAGGCTGGGGGCTGCCCGAGCATGCTCATCAGGGGCCCAAGCTAGGCTCATGAAGGCCTGGACAAGCAATGCAGTGTTGGTCTTGACACGGTCCCGGCAAGCTGGCTTGTTGCACCGATTGATTTCCTGCGCGCAGTCCCGGCAGCCTAGTTTGAACAAATCT
>CAJNIZ010043304.1:66844-78731 GCA_905231905.1 Symbiodinium pilosum
AAGCCAGGTTGCTGGGACCGTGTCAAGACCAACTCTGCATTGCTTGTCCAGGCCTTCATGAGCCTAGCTTGGGCCCCTGATGAGCATGCTCGGGCAGCCCCCAGCCTGACACCAGGCCTTTGGACCCCCTCTGACTGACAAGATTAGTTACTTAGTTCAAGCTCGCGCAGGCAATACAATAAGCAAGTGCCAGCTGCCTAAAACATGTTGGGGTTTGGGCTCAGAGGCTTGGGGCCCGGGCTTTGAGGCTTTGAGGGGCCTGGAGGGTTTTCATCCGTGGGCCCAGGCCCCAGGGGTCCACCACAAACACAACCAAAAACTTAAACAACGATTTTATTCCGTTTTTGCACAATCTATCACGCAGCCGGGGTACCCCCCCTACCCCCCGCCCCCCGCGTTTCTGGGGGCTACTGAAACCATCCAACACGCCCCCCAAGGTCGGCGGGACCTGCCAATAACATCAACCTCTCGCCCTGGACATTTGGCGGCAAAGGTTTGGGGTTTATAGGGTTCAGGTAGAAGAACTCTGTTGTATTGGGACTCTAATATGCTGAGGTAATAAAGAAACTAGTTTTTCGCCTTTGCAGGAGATTGTCACTGGACCCATTTTCTGAGTGCGGCAGCACATGAGCCTTGGCAAGACTAGCCGAGGCCGCAAACTTTAATTCCTTATACATCTGGCAGAGTTTGCCTCTATTAGGGCTTAGGAATTAGGGTTTAGGATTCAGGGTTTAGGATTGAGGGATTAGGGAAGCATGTAGTGTTAAGGCTAAGATTTGCCTAAATACATGGCCTCCACCAAGCAACATGGATCTTCAGTTGAGCATCAGGACGCCACCAAAGGAGCGGTTTCTGGAACATCCCCAAAGGGCTTACAAGAAAAACTTTACAGCAATGTGGCAATGTAGGTCCCAGATTCCTTGAGTCCTTATGGTGTAGACCTCAAAATCATAGTGGTATTTATTTAGGGCATAGAATTTAGGGCATAGACCTTAAGGTGACATTTGGTAATTATTTAGGCCCCTACAGTACACGACCATAAAAGGCCATACGAAGCTCCGCACAGCCCAGTTTCTTGCGATGGCTGTGGGTCTCCAGTTCCTCGTGCTAGGGGTAGCGCTGAGCTGGGCCAAAGCCATGCCGGTGACGCTGGTTGCCTGGCAGCAGTGCTTTTGTTTTTTCGGGCTTAGGGTCATATTAGCTCGCTAGGATAGGTGAGCTGTATGTGTAATACCCTTAAGATGTAAGGTGTACGTATAATACCCTAAACCCTAAACATAGGACATTCCTAAAGTACACGTAAACTCTCCTGGAATGTTCACAGTCGTAGTAGTAAGCATGCAAGTTATCCTAGACAATTTAGGGTTTAAGGTTTAGGGGGATTAGCGCAACGGCCGTCAGTCAGAGTTATGGTACTAGCATTGAAAGTACTAAGCAGGTGCTGAGGGAAAACTTGTAGATTTCTCATGGAGGCATGCTGCTACAAAGATGCAGTTGTTTGAGCGACGACGGGTATAGACGTGGTAATGGTAGGCTGTGAGAATCATTCTCCTGTTTGGTTGCCAGATGTTGCCAGTATAATACGGCCCCTAACAGAAAAGGATATTAAAAAGGGCCCATACTTTGGACAGCCTTGAGAATAAATATAGCTTCAATCACCTGTTGCTCTGGTTTGCGTTTTCGGCTGTTCAACGCGTGACGTGTGGCTTCAAGAACAGGCTCAGCACAACTTGAAACCAGACATTTTCAAAATTGATGCTGGTTTCTCAATCGAAGAAAGTAGGGTTAAAGCCGACTTGAAATCAATGCAAATTTCTGTGGTAAGACGGAGGATTGGTTTGACTCTGTTTTTAGTAGGCGCGGGTGCGGTCATTTCATCGCCCGCGTTGCAAAACCCTCAGGATGGGTTAGGTGGAAGTCTATGTACAGCACCCTAATTGGGGGATACATAGAATGACCCATAGGTACACAAACTACCCTGGTTGTTCCTGAGGAAAACTCTACCATGCTTGAGCACCTCGATGCGGGCAAGCATCTCTTCGCCCCTTGATTGACCAGCGCTATTATAACAGGCCCAACGTATGTGTTAAGATTTAGGGTTGGTGTAGTACCCACGATGGTGACTCTAGTGCGAGCATCCTAAGGCTTTGAGCATGCCTGCATGACTGACTTTGGAATCACAGCGACGCCCACCGTGATTTTGCAAATGCGAGTCCATTTTCCTCTGGGTGAAAGTATTCCCTTATTCTGGGTAGCGAGCCTTTCCAGGTAGAATTTAGGATCTTGCAATCTCTTTGACGCATGGATCCTTGTTGCTTGATGAGAGTCTTTTTTCTGCATGGAGCAGCATAGGGTGTTTTCATCTTTGGAGGTTTATCTGTGGCGGAGATGGAAGGCAGAATGAGCCAACCCTACCAAGACACTTGAAGTCCGTAGCCCAACCTACCGTAGCCAAAACTAGGCTAGAGCGTGCTCTATAAAAAATGTGGCGGGCCCAAATCATATTCTGTCTGGGTATTGGGATAATTAGGGAGAGAGTGCAGCGCAGGTTATCTTCTCTGACTCCAAGTTTGAGGAGGCAAGCCGTGTCTGTGGAGTTCGTTGCAAGTGTCTGTTGGTTTCGGGCCTGGGATTTAGGGTTTAGGGATTAGGGCCCGAACCAGAAGTCTAGCTCCATAGACTAGAGACCTAAAGTTCGAGGCTTTGAGATCTGTATTCTGAATTACGTGTAATTTGGCATGAGCTTTATGGGCTGTCCCTGATGCAGGCAGCATGGAGCAGTTTCAAGCCATCCCAATGCATGGGTGTTCAGAGAATGTACAACGAGGTCGCACAAATCTTGATAAGCTCCAGAAGGCAGGCAACAAGTTGTCATGTTCCTGCGGGTCGCTAAATGTGTTTGGCAGTTTGCCATGGGAGCACATTGGGCGGTCTTTTCGCAGTCTCTGCGTAATCTTGCTGATAGTGCGTTCCCTACATTTTCCGTTGATCTTTTCCGTTCAGGTTGCGTAGGTGCAGGAGACCGCAGTTAGATGCGTGGTCATGAGGCGCGCGCTTCAAAGCGTAAGCGCCATCAGTTGAATTATTCCATACAAGGTTTTTAGAGATTGCTTTGGAAGGTGAGTCGGAGACTGTCAAGACCTGCTGTCTCATTGCCATTTCACAAGAACAGTTCCACGAGAACGTACAGCAGATGGGCAGCATTGAATTTTCACGAGTCTCGAGACTACCTCATCACGAAGGGGCATGTTTGCCCTTCTGCATGACGACAAGCTTATAACATGAAGAGATTTCTGAAGATAGCCAATGCCCTAGCCAGCTTACCAAGGGACTTGTTACTATCACCATGACTATTACTATTATTATTATTACTACTACCACTACTACTCCTACTACTTCTTACTACTAGTGCTATTACTCCTACTATTACTACTATTATTATTATTATTACTGATAGTATTATTACCCTTTGCCCTGAAGTTCCAGCCGAATGGCCGCACTGTCCAGGCGAATGGAGCTCATAGCAAGGAGAAAGATGCCTGGGAGGAGCTTGGAAAGCTCTACAAGGAGCCTGCGCTAACCAACAACCCAAAGGATGGGATCCTTGTAGTATAGAATATATGGTTTATATAGGGGTCTAGGGTGTCCTTTAAAGGCGTTTATTGGGGTTATATAGGGGTTATATTGGGATAATCGAAAAGAAAATGGAAACTACTATTTAGGGTGTAGGGTTTAGGGTCCCCCTGAAGTAGATAGAATATGGGGTATATGGGGATCTTATTATGATATACCCAACGCCATATTCTATCTACTTAAGGGGGACAATAGATCCTCAAAGACTTGAAGCGCAGAGCACAGGCAAGTTTATGCCTTTCCCTTAGGAACGCAAGCTCCCAAATCACCGCCTGCACCTTTGCGGCGTGCAAAGCTCGGGCTGTAATTCTCACTATTACTATTCCCTAAGGGTCCAAGGACCCGAATAAGAGGGCTTTAGGGCCCAAATCCATTTATATTAGAGTATTTGGGCCCTAAAGCTCCATTACTTGAGTCCTTGGACCCTGAGGGATTACCACTACCATTATCACTATTGGAACAATTTTCTCAACTTTTACGGATACCACTATACTACAATTATTTCCATGACGAATAAATAATGATATTTTGCTATCACTATTATTTCTATCATTATTCGATGAACGAGCCGGCCACACCCTCACCTCAACATGCCGAACGGTCTTGTCAAGTCGTACACATTGGAAACTGACTTCGCTCATGAACAGCTGCGTCATAATTGTAAGATAATTATATGGAGCCCTTGATATGACCCCCGTTCTAGACTGTTAATGGAGCGACAGGACCCAACGTGCAAACCGAGTAAGAACCTCCCTTCCTTTCCAACACCAAGCCCGCACACCATTTGAGTGGTACGAGTAAGACAATATCCTCCTTTTGGGCGTAGGATCTTATATACACAACATAATCTTACATGGTGCAACGGCAACAAAACGCTACTCATCTGGGATGTTCAGAAAGAAGCCTGTAGACGGTGCAGCCAGGCTTACCATGCATGCAGGGCTACCTTCACGGATACCTAGTTCATGAGGCCATCTTACTCCCAACCCCCGAACTCTTCCAGTTGCCCTAAGATTGCAAGTGCCTAAACATTCGGGCTGCAGATGCTGCCAAAGTTCGGCTCATTTGGCAACCTATAGGATGTGGAAACCTGGATCTTAGTGGTGGCTTGAAACTTAGACTTGTGACCTTGTAGATGGGGGCTTCCAAAAATGGGGTGGTCCTTTCATTCCCCAAATATAATGGGGTCCTTACTCGAGGGACCCCTTCATGGGACCGGCCACTTTTCGGAAGCTCTAAGCCCAAATCCCCAAACCTTTATGTCATATATCTTCCCCGTACATCCTTTATCTATCTATCGATCTGTCTATCTCTCTCTTGTCTTACTCTCTTTGAGAGGGACCCCTTCGGTGGAAACTCCAGATTTTGGCAAGCTGAGCCATGAGCAGCCCAGCCAGGATGACCCAAAGGTTTTGATCGGGCACATCCACTGCTACTGGGCTGCTTTACCCAAAGGGTCCATGTAGCTGCATGGTATTCACTCAGGGCCCAAAGGGGCTCCCAAGTCCTTACTTCAGGGCCCAAGTTTTGTCCCATGCAGCTACGTGGACCCTTTGGGTTCAGGAGCTTATGGAAGCTTCCAAAAGTTAGGGTTCTCCTTTTGCGGGGTCCTTATCATGAGGATCACAGTATTTTTCGAGTTTATATTGCGGGCCCCTTGTTTGTGAAAAACTACATGTATAAATTAACAAAGGGTTTGGGGTTGAGAAAAAGCTTTAGGCTCAGGGCTTAGAGTTTAGGGTTTAGGGTCCGCAATGGAGATTCCAACGGGAAAGAATTGGGCCCGTATTCTGGTAACGCAATGCCATACCCCTTTAAACCCTACATATCCCTTACAACCCCTTTAAACCGAACCCCCATCATGGTGACTTGCCCTATGTACCCCCTATATTGCCTCATGTCAAAGGGAGCTGTAAAATGGCAAGTTAATCCCTAAGCCCTGAACGTCAGAACCCAGAACCTTAAACCCTAAACCGTCAACCCCGTATAACCCGTTCAAAAGAATCCGTTCATGGTAGCACTGTTTAAGGTCCCCAAACCCCAAACCCTCGATCCCAAATCTTAAACCCCAAAACCCAAACCCTAACCCTTAAGTTTACTAAGCTTAACTTCCTTAACGGCAACCCAGGCTACTCCAGTGCAGCAGAGGTCCGTCTCTGCAAGCAGCCGCTCAGACTTTGAGGCTTTAGGCTTCAGGGTTGAGGCTTTAGGCGTTAGGGTTTAGGGTTGGGGGTGTCTGGTTTATACTGCGTTTATATGGAGGGTTTGGGGCTTATATTGGGTTTATAAGTAGGTTTTGTTTTTGTAAGGCTTGTATTGGGGTTAGGAATAGGCTTTAGGGATTATACTGTGTATGTCATTAGCGTTCAGGGCTTATATTGGGTTCATAATGAGGTTTTAAGGCTTATGTTGGGCTTAATATTAGGGTTCAGGGTTTTATGTTGGGTTGAGAACTAGGGTTTAGGTCTATATGGGGTTTATTATTAAGGTGTAAGGCTTTGGAAGATGAACAAGGAAGAGTAGCAGCGGTAGTAGCAATTTCAGAAGTGGTAATGGTGGCATAGTGGTCTCAACCCCAAACCCTCAAACCCTGGTGGTCCCTGCCCCGGAGAGAGTTGGCTCAACGCAGAGTTAGCTTAGCATACTCAACCCTAAGTCTGTGCCATTCTTCTTGGTATAGGGTTTAGTGTATAGGGTCTAGGGTTTAGAGTTTAGGGTTTAGGGATAACATGTGTACCAAGAAGAGCTACTCCCTTCTTGTCAGGACCAAACCCCTGCTGCCTAACGAGGGAGACACTTAGGTGCTACATAGCCAAGATTGGGGTTTTCAAGAACTAGGGAATCCCGTTATGGGGGGGCCCCAAAAAGGATTATAGTACACGATGGGGTTCCCTTATTCTGGGAAACTACCATATATCCTGTACTTTGTAGTCCGCTCTAGTGACAGTCCATATTTGTGTTCCGCAAGTCTTTTGCACTATGCTCTTGAAGTTGTGTACACTGTCTGCGGTCTAGGGCTCAGGGTTTCGGGTTTAGGAGGCGACGCACGTTGCTTTGCCAACACTTTCGGTGCGGAGCCCTGGGGGACGAGTCTGTGAATCCTTGACGAGTAATCAGCCTAATCCCCTGGACCCTTAACCCTTAACCATGGCCATGCCTTCAGTTATCTGGAGGGGATTACTGTGGCTTCATGTTTGATTTCCGGATAGAGCCAGACAGAAAACATGTGGATTGGATTTGGGTGTCTGGCGTCTTTGCAAGGGCTCCGTAACAGTCATTCTCCTTGCTGCGCTTGGAACCCAACACTCCGCACAGGAGCAGGCCCTCACTCCTGCACATGTAACTTGTGCACAATGACTGGCGCAAGAAGCTAGACCTCGTTTGGTCTTTGGGATGCTTGAATAACTTGCCCCTGTGAATTTCTTCAAAGGCCCATGCATAGTTGATGAATCGGTTCCAAATTAAAGCGAGAAGAAATTGCCGTCAACCTGAACCCTAGACCGGTAAACCCTAAACCTAAGCCTTAAACCCTCTAAACCAGTATCCAGAAAACCCTGAGCCTTAACTTAAACCCTAAACCGTACAACTTAAACCGTAATTCTAACACCAACCTCCGGAGCTCACGAGCCGAGGCACCAAATCAAGGGTTACCCGACTTTGGCCCACTACAAAGGAGCATTGTCTCTCCCAAAGGGTCCAAATGCCCAAAAGTTATGGGGTCCTGAAGGGATATACAGATATGTATGTATTTCTATATACATAAACACATATGTTTACACATACACACATATGTATATATATATATAGATGTTTTAAGTTTGGGGTCCCAGTACCCAAAAAGTGGGGTTGAAGGGTTTGATGGACCTGAAATGCGATCATTTGGTTGGCAATGTTTGGTGCGAGAGGTTAGTGTTTTGAGCGCTTTGACACGACTATTGCCAGCAAGTGTATCCCAGTTGAGACTGTGAACATGTACTGCTCAGATGCCATTCGTTGGAGGCTGAGCTTGAAATAGAAACGGCGATCCGGCTACTTATCACATCACGGTTCATGGCGAACTCTTGTCACCACTGCTGCCACTGTCAACTCTGAGTTTCAGTGTTAGTCGGGTTGTGGAGTCCAGCCTGATTGTAGACAGGGGCTGACACGACATGTTCTGTTCACTACTAGGACATGTAGTACGTGGTGCTAGCTTGTTACTCAGTTTCGGTGTGCCAGAATTGTCGGTACAGGACCTTGTGTGTGGTCACCTTTCACCACGTGGGTTTCGCAGCGAATGTCAGCAGAATGTGTTGGCTTGCTGTCCGTGTTTCTTCTAAAATGCAATGTGAAGACATTGTTGTGAGGTTTGTGAATAGTTTGTCCAATGCAAGGCTTCAAACGGTCAAAGTTATGACGTCTTCTGTTTCTTGAAGCGACCGGCCATGGTGATGGACCGTTGCTGGGGATGACTCTTCGTAGCCTCATGAAAGAGCACTGCAACTTCACAGAAGGCAGAACTCTGGGTACGACAAGCATTCGTTTCATGAGGGTGGCGTATTGAAGGCTTTACAGGAGATATCAGAAGCGCCCCATCAAACAGCACCCACTAAACTGTAGTTGGGATGGGGCAGTTGTGCATTGGTGCCTTCCAGGAGATGAATGGAAAACACCAGGCGCGGCCTGGATAAGGTTTTAGGCTTCAGGGTTCAGGGTTTAGCCTCTGAATCCTAAGTGGATAGTGCTCTCTTGAGGGAGTTCTACCGTCCTTAATAGAGTAAGATTTAAGAATCCTGGTGGTTGTCAGCGTTTGTAAGCATCACAGGCAAAAGCTTCTTTAATTCAACCACCAATGACCGCTACTCGAGCGGGCTTAGCGTAGAAGGCCTCAAAGCCTTGAACCATAGCCCTAAACCTAAGGCCATAGTCCAAGTTGGGAAAAGTCATGCACACTGAAGCAAAACCTCCTTCAGCAGTTGAGTTTCAACACAGGGAGCCTGCATTCTCAAAGGGGGTTCAACAACGACCCTGACCTGGCAAAGTCGCGGCTTCTGACCGCATTCATCACTGGGCTGACTCTAAATCCAACGTTCGCTGCGTGCCGGCTTTGTGAATCTAGTTTTGACATAGCTCAGAGCTGCCCACGGTTTAGGGTGTAGGGTTTGGAGGCCATGTCGGGATTTCCAAGAAAAGAGGGCCCCAACATAGACGCCAATATACAATACTAAAGACCTTATCCATGAACCGCCGGTCCCTCTTCTAATGTAGTGTTCACCGAAAACCTTAGTGGTATAGAAGGAATATAAGAGGACTTTAATATGATCATTGCTGGGTGGGGGGTCCACCTAATGAATGGCATCTTTTGGTAATCATTGCCTTACTTTTGCATCATCCCTCAAAGCCCCCTTCCTTTTGCCCCATGAATTCCTCCACGAATGAAGAAGTTGGTGTTTAGGATTTTAGGGTTTAGGGGGGTAGGGTTTAGGGTTTAGGGCAGTATCCCTTAGCAATTGATGGCCTATCAGGTCCTGTCGAAGTTGTATGGAGGCTGAGGGGCCAGGAACTACAATGTAAGACAAGAATCATGTTGCGGACTCTTCTCTTAGAAGGGTCCCCCAAAACTTGTTGTTGAAGGTCATGGTAAATTTGTATCGATTGGAAACCTTGTTGTGGATCGCAAGACTGGTGCCTAAATGACTTCCCACATCATTTTGAGTACAAGGGAACTAGAACCATAGTGTGCCTAATTATCCCTATAGACCACAGTTTCCCTGCATGTCTTTCCATGTTCGTTTCGGTCTGATTCTCCACTAAACTACTTAGATCCTAAAACCGGAATATCAGCTTTAATCCCCCTTACATGGACCATAATGTTTGTGATTACATCGGCCCCTGTAGTCTAGTTTATTCCGTAAACGTTAAACCCGTGGCTTAGTACTTTGACTCTGCACTATCCCAAGCTTTAAACCCTGTATGAGTTCCATGATTTTGGTAGTTTCTTAGGCTGCCATATCTAGGGAAACAGATCCCTGCTAATCTTCACCCCACCCTAAACTGAGTTCATGGTTTAGGGAGACTTACTTGGAGGTTCATGGACGGCTGAAAAGTGTTCAGGGTGTGCTCTCAAAGCCCTAGTAACCCTATGAAGCGCTATTCATTCCCATATTCTCTTGTTACCTTAATACCTAGACCCTACACCTCAAACCGCAAGCCTTGAAATCTAAGCCTTAAACCTTAAACCCTAACTCTTAGCGTCAACCCTAAACCTGAAGTAAAGCCTGCCAGGAAGGCATCAGATGTATGGCGGCAAACGGGACTTAGAGTCCTTGAAGGCCTTCGTCGACTCTTGGCTTCATAGATGCCGCGAGTTTAAAGGGATTCGAGGTCTAGGGTTCAAGGTTCAGGAGTTAAGGCTTGTTGTTTTGGATTCGGGGTCTAGGGTTACGTCGGGTTTTGCAGGGCAACATGGGGTTGTATAGGCTATGTGGGGCTATATAGGGTTCCGGATATAGATGCCATGAGTTTGTGATGTAGGGGCAACGGTGCCTCACAGGCATTAGTTAGGGGATGTACAGATGTATATTGGTGTCTAGGGTGTAGGGTCCTCAGGAATTGTTGAAGTCCACATATCCTGTGATGACCCAGGAACTATAGGCTCAGGGTTTAGGGTCACCCTAAGGGCATCTAAGGGCCTAATGGTCCATGTACCCAAGAATTGGATACTTGTGGTTTGGCCCTTAAAAGAGGAGCATCATGCTACTTCGAAAGATGCCATTCCTGTGTGCCATGCTAGAAGCCGTTCTTCGGACGTTTCAGCGCGCACTTAGCCAGTCACTGATAGTGCCACATGAGAGGCTCGTAGTGTTGGTAGAGCTGCCGGACGAAGGACTGTGAATGGAATGGAGGGAAGTTCGCAAGGCATGATATACCTCATACCCTAAGAACTGTCATATTTTCGGGATCCCAAGTGGCGCAAGGTTTCCTCCCTAGACCCTAAACCCTCTATCCACCTTCTTGAGAGGGACTTCTTGGTTTTGCTGCACACAATCTGAGCTATAGTCTGAATTCCTGGCATCCACCTGCATAACCCTATAGTAGTCCCTTCTAGAATCCCTTATAGAGACCCCTTTAAGGAGCTTAGACTCTAGCTTATCCGAGGAGGACTACGTCCGCAAGCCGAAGGGTGAGAAATCTGAGCTGTGAGAAGGAACTAATGTAGACCCGTGATTAATAAACTCCCTACTTAATATGGGGGTTTCCCAAAATTAGGGGCTTCCTTTTTTGGGGTCCCCATAATAAGGACTATAGTATTTGGGGTCTGTATTGGGGTCCCCCTATTTTGGGAAACTACCATATTAGGATACCGATTATAATCCCTGTTACGGGCCCTTTTAAAGGGGCCGTGATATGAGGATTCTATCATAATCCCTATTCAGGGGCCTTTGAAGGGCCTTAATATTAGGATACCATTTTTTTATTATAGTCTCTATTAAGGGGAGGGGGGTTATTAACCACTGGTCTACGTTAGGGTTTGGGGTTTCGCAAATAGGGTCCGCCCACAACAGGGGAGCTAATGCAGGAGTCTGAGTACGGAGTAGGGGTAAGGGATGTTTAGGCTGTTGAGCGTTTCCTTCGTTAATATGTGAGTCCGAAGTTTTACCACGAATCATCAACTGGTGGTACGGTCGCGCTCTTCCCGGCGGCTCGAAGTCTACAGACGGCACTGCCTGATTTCTTCCCTACTGTTTAAAAATCGGACCTGCTTCAAATTTGTCAGCCCAAAACCATGTTGTGACAGGTCATCTGTGCCCTCGACGAATTTGGATGTTTATGCCAGAGCTGATGTAGGGTTTATATGCAGCACATTCTTCGGTAGGCTCTTCGTACTTCTTGCGGGTGAGAGGGTCAGCCTTTCCGCGCCTAGCATCGCTCAGCGGAGCTATCTTTTGGGTCCAGGTACCCCAATGATGTTTTTAAAAATGCACCCAAAACACATACAGGAACCCACTCGATCCTATCTAGGACCCTATTTGTAACCCGAAACCCCGACCCTAAACCCTGAACCCCAAGTTACNNTTTCCATTTAATGTTCCATTTTCTGTTCCACTTGATCCCCTTAGGGCTTACATCTGTCTTTACCCTCCTGAAACCCTTGTACAGCTTAGGCTAAGTCATTAACCCTAGACTCTAAACTGCGGTAAAGGATTTTATGGCAATACCTTTGGTAGAGCCCGGGCTGACGCTGTTTTCTTTAGGATGTACGGGTTTAGAGTTC
>CAJNIZ010043304.1:78831-98762 GCA_905231905.1 Symbiodinium pilosum
GCCATAGTCTAAAATTCTTAAAGGGGTTATATAAGGGATTATTGAGGTGACTGCTATAGGGGTTATTAAGGGGGATACTCGGAATTTAGACTATAGCTCATTTGATGTATTTGGAGGGTCATTTTACCTTGAAAGCAGGATCCGGCACGCCTTGCCGTATACCTAACAAGGACCCTTGTTGATGTAAAGCAAGGGCACGGCGAAAACTGTAAACCCAGTTGCGATCCCCAAAAGCCTACATACATCCATCACTACCTCAGGATGCCAATAACATGGAGACATCCGAAGAGGAGCTTTAAATGTGGGATAGGAACAGAGCTGCAAAGTGCCAGTTGAGCCTAGCAAATGGCGCTCCCTCGATTCCATGCTCCTCCTTGCCACAAGTTTGTGGCATAGCTAGCTGTAGATGGACTCTACCGAGTTCTCGGTGCCCGAACTCATTTATGCCTGCAGAAGCCGGAAAAAACTCGCCTGCCTCAATTCATGCCGGCCTATCCTAGTATCAGCGGTTGGGCTAGAGAAGAGGTCAAACACTTACGCATGAGCAGCATGAGGCGACAGTTTGGCATGCTCTAGTTTTGCGCCATGAATGCTTGGACGCTTCCGGAAGTAAAGATTACCTTTGGGAGTCCTTGTCAGCAGATACGTTTAGTTTAGTAGGGCAGCTGTTAAGCACCACATGCCCAAGAATAGCGATTACAAACAATTCTACGACAGCTCCATTTGTTTGGCCGCTCTTCCTGTCATATCGGAGGAGATGCCGGAGGATATGGGGCAGGGTCAGCCACCTTGCGCAAATGCAGGTCACCAATTCATATGTAAGCGGCTGCCAATGCCACTTCTTAAGGACGTAGTGGCTGTAGCTCAGACGCTCCACAAGATGTGCTGCATTCACGCATGGTGACAGTGCTGCATATTATGGGCCGCATCGTACAAGGGGCAGCAGGGGCCCTGCAGAGCATGCATAGAGATACATATGAGGGTTTTCCAAAATTTGAGACATTTTTTTGTCCTCTCTGTATAAGGATTATAATTTTGGGAAACTACCAAATTTGCATATACAAATATGGATATGTATATTCATATGCTAGGTATACAGGTGCCCCAGGACCTTGGGCCGGATCGTTTTTCTTTGTAACTTCAGATAGACCCTGAACCCTATAAGCTTTAGACCCTAAGCACTATACCTACTGGGGGCTAGTAGGAAATAAGAGAGTATATTATGTACGGATTATGTAGGGGTTTTATTCTCTTATTCCAGCAAGGACTGACCCTAAATCCTTGACCACAGCAAAAGGTAATGGTCAGTGACCTTGACCTCAGACGGGAGCTCAGGCGAGTAGAATATTCTCTGGATGCAATAGCCTTCGGTGTAGAGTAAGATTATGTCCTGCTTCCGAACAAAGTTCTTTACAAGAAGAATCTGGTCTTCCTTGGCTCGATCACCAGAAACCATTCCCCACCCTAAACCCCAAACTTTAACCTGTGACTCTATTCACCTAATTACAGTTTAGTGGTGCATACCCGCTAATTAAATTAATAGGTAGAACCCATAAAGGCTGTAGTTAAAAGGAGCCACAGGAAACCCTACAGTATATCGCCCGGTATACCCCAATATAATCCGAGAAAATCCTCTCCGCACAGAGACGTACACCCTTTAATTTCAGGAATGTACCCAGTCCCTTAGATGCCCGTATAGAGCCCACGTGTATATACCCTGCCCGCTTACCACTTACCCTTGCCTTCTGAGCACGTAACAAATACCAAGGCCTAAGCCCTAAACCCATGATCGGGGATGCTATCCTTAAAACCTACTGAGTCCTAATAGAGTCCCTATACAACCCCATATATATGCACATACAACTTTATGTTCTTACTTGGTTCGACCACCAGAGTGCTACTCAGGTGAGCTCTCGGCGGTATCGTCTCTCTTGGAGGCCGCGGAGGCTGTTTTAGCGCCTGGAGGCGACGACCGTAGGGGCTTTGCACCAAAAAGAAGTTTTAGGGGCCCGTAGGGTGTAGGGTTCAAGGAGGCTTCTTTTGCAGGGTATGATGGGCTAAAGTTTTGGAGTTGGATTTCTAGTTGAGATGTTAGGGGTCTGGGAGATAACGTTTTTGAGTGTAAAGGGTTTCAGGTTTAGAGATTGCTTATTTCAACTACCCAGGGCTTAACTGCTCCTTAATGGAGAGAACTTTCCCGAATGTGTTGGGTCAATCCCCCACCCAGTAATCGGTCCCATCAAGGACCATCGTAGGCATATGAATGCCCTATTAACTCCATACTTGGGGGCTATTATTTTAGGGGATTGACCAAACCCAAATCCTAAGTTTCCTAGACCCTACATCCCCAAGCCTTGAATCCCTGAACTCTACACCGAAAAACGGGCGTACGGTTTACGGGGATCATCCGAAATTGGTGAACCAACGTGTTGTGAATTTGGCTCCTGGCTCATGCATTCCTCGAAGGACTGATAACATATGAGCTATAGTCTAAACTCCTTAAAGGGGGCCATGTAGGGGATTACATAAGCCCCTTTGTTCATGGTTTAGGGTTTAGGGGGTTATATAGGGGAGTATTACAGGTTTGGGAATGGTAGGAGTTCAGACTATCATATACATGTTAGCTACTGCCCCCACCCAGTAAGATTCCACAATAATTGTCTTGTTAAGGGCTTAGTATATTCATGTTACAGTTGATACCCAATTGTTAATGAATGAGGGCAGTACCCAAAAGACAGTTACATATGGATTGGAGAGTCAAACGGGAAAAGATGGAAACTGAAATGGCAACTGGGGTTGTATACCAGGATGTTTTGGTGACTCGAACAACACTTCAATCCCAAAGCCTCAAACTCCTTTGTCGTTTGCTGAAATGCCAGGAGGGGACAGGTGTACTACTGGGCTGTCCAGGCAAGCACATGTTGGGTACTTTTCATGTGCCCCAACAAACGTGATACTTTGCGCGCAAACTAGTGTGATGCTTTGCATTGCTTTTGAGAAATTCAAATTAAGTCACAAGGACAAAGAAACCTTGGTAAGCGCCATAGATCTACACTGTGGTATCTAAGACCTGTTTCCTAAGATCCCTGCGTTCTCCCTGTATAGCCACAGTCGCTGTGATTATTCATGGTCAGGTCCACGTGCACGTCCATTGTGGTAACTTAAGAACAGGGGTAGGTTTTGAACAATTCTAAATACCGATTGCCCCTAATCCCCATAAAAGCTTTATCAAGCCATAAAAACTTGGGCCCCCAAACTTACCCCAGTTAACGCCCCTAAGCCCTTAATTCAGGTTCCTGTAGCAGCGAGCCAGTACCTTTGTCAGCCAGGACTGCTGGCTGTGATTACTTTCCACTCCCTGGAAGACGACCTAGTCCGAAAGAAGGTAGGGTCATCCATAGGGGTGTAGGTTAGGGGTATATAGGGTTGAGGGTTTAGGATGATGGAACAATCAGCTGGAAAAGACAGATTTAACATGAAATGGGAATCGGGGTTACATGGGGTTCATATGGATTAGGGCTTAGGGTTGTTGAGGGTTCAGGCTACAACTGTAAGCCTAGTACCTACGGCCTAACAATATTTACTGTATAGGAAGTAGGTACAAGTCATGCCACACAAGGTTATTGGGGTCACAGGCAGGTTTCAGGGTGACGCGGCTGAGGCGATTTCCGGGATTATTCCAAGTTAGTGGCAGCTTCTCGTAACCTGGGAATGCCCCTCAGTGAAGGAATACTCCTTCAGTCATATTGGTTTAGGGTTTACGGCGTGGGGTTGAGGGTTTAGGATTTGGGGTTTGAGGTGCCTGGAAACCGTGGTTACTTCCATGCCAGGGGGATAGACATGTATCTTAACTTCTCCCTGCAGATCCCGATGGTAGATACTGAGCACCTACTTGGGTCCGCATGGCCAGTAGAGGGCTATTTCAGTTTAGAGTTTAGTACCTGAAGAAGTACCCCTGAACCTCCAAATGAGCTCCTGTCAATATTGCGTAGGCTTCTTAGGAACCCTTATAGGAGTCCCTCTTGTAGCTTAGCATAATCCGTAACATAGTCCCTAATGAGGAACACATGTCTATGAAGTTATGAAGGAAATATTGACGGGAGGTCCAATGGGTTAACTCTACACAATCCTGCTGGGACTCTGACTTCACCTGGTAGCTCGGGTTGGGTGATGTAGTCTAAACTCCTAGTATCACCCTTCATAACCCCTATAGTAGTCCCCTACATCGTCCCCTATATAACCCCGCTGAAAGGAGTTTAGACCCTAAACCCTAAGCCCAAAATCCTAAACCCTTAGCCCTACATATTCCCCGCCCTCAGTAAGGAGTTTAGACTATGGTGGCCTAGGGCTTAGGTGGGCAGAGGGATCAGGCTTGAGGGTTTCTTGGGCTTCGCAGGATTTAGGGTTCCCAGTGCGGAAAAGGCTTCCCTTTAAAGCCAAAACTCACAACACCAAGCCCTAAACCCTAAAGCTTACAAACTGATCCCTACTCCTTACTCCCTGAGCCCTAAACGCTAATAGGAATATTTTTTATGAACATAATATCACACTTCGGGTTCATTGAAGCTCTGGCCTGTCTTGGACAACAAGCCCTCAGTAAGGCTAAATCACCCTAAGCCCTCATACCTAAATCCTAAGACCAAATCCCTGATCCTTGTTCCCCCAACCCTAGACCCTTATCCCTAAGCCCTACTTGGAGAGTCAGGGGAAATTAGTAGGTAGGTTAAGAACCTCTGCTTAACCCATATCAGCGCCCTACTTATCCCCATTATCAACCCACTTATCAAGTCCCCCTGCATCCTAAACCCTAATTCCCCAAACTATAGCCCCACAACCCTATATATAACCCTATACACCCCCTAAACCCTAAACCTTTTAACCCCCCCTGGCCCCTGGCAGGTGCGAGGCGAAGCTCTCGGCCGCAAAGCTGCCCAAGCCGGCCCTTGGCTCCCGGCCACCGGCCGGGAGGTGCGAGGGTTTAGGGTCTATAGGGTCTATAGGGTCTATAGGGTCTATAGGGTCTATAGGGTCTACAGGGTCTATAGGGTCTAGGGTTGAGGGTTTAGGGTCTATAGGGTCTGTAGGGTTTAGGGTTTAGGGTCTAAGGTTTAGGGTTTAGGGTCTAGGGTCTAGAGGGTCTAGGGTCTAGGTTTCAAGGTTTAGGGTTCAGGGTGAGAGGGCCAGTTCGGATTTTGGATTCAGGGTTTAAGATTTAGAGTTTTGGGCTTATATTTCGGTTGAGGATTTAGAGGACTTAGGGTTAAGGGGTTCAATCAGGACCCCTCAAGAATCCTTAACAACATCTATGTAGGTTGTATTGGTGGCTAGCTGGGTTAGTTTCCCCAGTATCCCCACGATAACAAGCCCACCCCTTTTTCTTAATGCTCAGGTCTAATAAGGAACCCTCAAAATAAGAAAGGGGAAAAGGGTGTTACTGGGGTGCCTAGGGGTTGTATAGGGGATGTATAGAGATGTAGGATTTAGCGTTCTGGATTTAGGGTTCGGGATGTAGGGATTAGGGTTTCAGGAGGGCGTTGGCTTCGGACTATTGCATCTTTTCGTTTTCCTATTGTATTCGCAAAAGCAAATGAGCCTGACCGTGCGTTCTTTTCATTTTTGCCAGGGGCTAAACTCCTAGCATCCCCCTTAAGGGGCCACATGATACTCCCCTATAGAATCCTCTACATAACCCCTAAACCCTAAATAAAACGGGCAATATAATCCCCTGTATAACCGCTTTGACGGAGTTTAAAGTATAGCTCATGTGCCAGGGACTACGCCCCGGTGATGCGGAGCTCATACGAAATCCCAGGCTCAGATGGGTTTGGGGTTTAAAGGTTTAGGGTTTTAGGGTTTAAGGTTCAGAGATTAATCTAGAGTTGCAAGGATTAGGATGGTGGAGTGCTAGCATATTCTACTTGCCTCTAGTAGGAATTAGGGAGTGGATCCCTGTAGTAGCACCTACATAACCTCAGCAACGAAGCACCAGGGAGTCGTCCTGTGCGGGCTGCTTATGAAGCCTGAACCCTAAACCGTATGGACTTACAGGGTGTTGGCTTGCATGTCTTCTCCTCACGGAGAGGATGCTCCACAGCAGCAGCCGTATCTGAGACCCGCATGGTCTAGTGTTTAGGGTTTGGAACCCCAACCAGGGGCTCCTTCTAAGATGGGGGATGTTAGGCT
The DNA here is from genome assembly GCA_905231905.1 of Symbiodinium pilosum. Taxonomy (NCBI): domain Eukaryota; class Dinophyceae; order Suessiales; family Symbiodiniaceae; genus Symbiodinium; species Symbiodinium pilosum. The sequence goes on from CAJNIZ010043304.1 coordinate 85,015, forward strand.
CTTGGCTCCGAGGTCTGTGTCGGAGAGGGTAGCATTGCAGCAGGCGTGTCAGCCTAGGAGGCAACAAGTGCCAAAGTCGAGTGCAACATGTCAGTGGTTACTGTAGGTGTACGTAAAGAACAGGTTATGCACCACCTTCTGGTACTTTACATACAACTTACCCATGATGGTAGCTTTCAGAGCCTTGCATGCCAAAAAACACTGTCAAACAGCAACGAGCTTGGTGTTGTGCCGCTTTCTACTTTGTAGTAATGTAGATACAGATTGCATTTTCTGGTTTTATTTTTCCACGAGAAAAACTGTGTATCCTGCTGGGCCTAGGGAAGTCCGTGCCTAGTATTGCCGTGACCATGGAGCTGAACCAGCTAGAGCTGTGCAAGCCTCGAATCTTTTGCCCAAGCATCCTACACATTGTATCTTGTAACCTCACCCTACGCGGTCCAAGAACCCAAATTGCATACAATCTAGGCCCAGTAGCACTTGAAGCCAGGCACCCCAGCAGAACACATGATTTATTCGGCCTTCAGCTACTGACATTCCACTTGGGGACTTGCGCGCCTAGTGTAGAGCGGCCTGCGAACCCACACAACGCAACCCCAAACCCAAACCCTAAATAGTAGCTTCCATGTTCTTTTCCAGTAGCCCTATATACAACCCCTTATAATGGGATCCCTATAAAATCCCCATAAACCGTAAACCCTGAACTGTGTCTGATGGAGCTGGGACTCCAAAGATGCAGAAACCCAAGGCCACAAATCAGAAACCCGAGTCTGCAGCGCCTCTATCTTTTTCTAAACTCTCTTTCTTTATGTTCTGGGTTGCTGTTAAGGAACTTAAATTAAGTTACCATAATGGGAATATGTAGTAAATACCAGGGTTCCCCAGTATAGTAACTAAAGATAAGTTCCTTAACAGCAACCCAGTTTTTTGTTTTTCATGTGTTTTGGCTTTTGTTGGCCACCCCACATCGCCCCCCGTTTCAGGGTTCCCCTGAAATCCCCATCAGCCAACCAGAATTAGAAGGAGCCGCTCCGCCCGTTTGCGGTTAGCGGTGCGCCGGGCTCCCGACAAAGGCCTGGGGTGATTAGGGTTGAGGATGGGGATTCGGAAGTAAGCGCAGACAGCTACAGCTTTGGCTTTGCGAGTTTCAGATTTGAAAGGGTCCTAGCTTTAAGTATGCATTGGAAAAGTGTTTTTTCCCATGGCGGCTGGCATTCGTTTACAGAAGTCCCGTTTCGCTTACATTATGTTTACATGGATGTTGTGCAGGCTTATAAGCATTAGACTCAGCGTCGCACTACTTGGAATGCCATACAGATTGTCAGTTCTTAGCAGAACAGTGTACAGCTGAATTCGGATGATGTGTATGGAAATTAGCTTGGAGTGCACGAACTGGTTAAGATACAATCTTCTTAAGTTGGAGTCTTTCTTTCGTAGTCGAACCCTTAGGTATGAGAACGCTACGGAAGAAGGATCCAGAAGTCGGGGTCCTGCCTATCGTGGCCCTAAAGGGATCTAAAAGAATAGACTCTCTAGGATGACATGGGGAAGTATGTAGGGATTACAGAAGCTTACGGTTCTAGATTGGTGTATACAGAAATCGACTTTGTAGATACTCCCAGGGTTCTTGGTGTATCTTTTTACCTGCTTAGCACCCTCAGAATGACACAGCTCTGCAGTGAACAAAAGATTCCAAGCCTCTCTATAGCTCTATAGTGTGTGTGTATATGTATATATATGATACTATACTGTACTATGCTATAGTATAGTATAGTATAGTATAGTATATAGCTATATATGAGAGTTTCCCAAAATTAGGGGTACCTTTTTGGGGTCCCCATAATAAGGACTATAGTATATTGGGGTCTATATTGGGGTCCCCTGATTTAGGGAAACTACCATATATCTATATATATATATTATTAATTATATTGTATTATGTTATAGTATATTATAGTATATAGCATATTAGTCTCAATCATCTTAGTGTCCCTTCATACGCAACCTGAATAGGACCCACAAGTCCTGCACAACCCTAGATGTTTACCTAGAACGCAAAGATTTCTATAATCCTCCGAACTGTAAGATGGCCATGCAGAACTCCTAGAACCTGCCAAAAGAAGATGAACAGTTTGAGATCTTCCAGACACCGCCAAGCCCTAAACTGTGTGGCAGGACGGAGTGCTGTACTGGGACGGCCCGAGCGGGGTTGGGAAAAAACGAAGCGCTGCAAAGAGAGTTTCGCGACAGGTTCTGAAATTTCGTGTCTATGGTATCCCAGTTCTTATGCAGGTTAACCTCCCGTCAAAGTTGCTTGCAGGAGCTTAACCAAGGTTTCATGCGATTCGAGTACTTCATATTGCGCATTGTAAGGCAAGGCAGAGTTGTTTCGGAGTGCCGTCTTAGTGCTTTAACACTGTTTATATAAACAACTAACTGCTGCAACTGCTGCTGCTGCTGCTGCTGCTGGCGGCGGCGTCGACAGCGACAGCGGCAGAGATGCTGTCGTGTGATTGCCATGGTCAAGCCAATGGTTCTGCTGATCAAGTCATTGTGTGAGGGGTCATGGTGCCATTGGCTTTTGAAAGGCACTTTGCAATTTGACACAACCCTGCCTCCGATGTTCTTTTTCGGAGTACAAAAGTATCTGCACACATATATATATATATATGTATATATATATATGTGTATATATATATATAGGTGTGTATAATTCGAACCTAGCAGCCACTCCCGTTTGCACGATGAAGCGCATTGAAGCATCTTGAGCTTACAAAGAGAATGTAGCCCAGAAACTACGGGGCTTCTCTAACAAAAGCACGTAAGCACGTCACCTGATCGGGTGGCCTCTCGAAGTTATCCGCATGAGCCATAGATTTTGTGAATGCATCACGTCGTTTTTTTTTAAAAATCAGGGTTTTGTCCTAAAGCAGCGAATTCCTGTTCCATGCGAGGCCCTTTGCCATGTGCCTTTTTGAGGCCTGCTTAGGTAGACTTAATTAGGTGTCTCTCTGGACCGCCAAGAAATCTACTATCCATGCCATGATAGCTCATGCAGCAGCCCAAAGACTCGGTCATTCTTAGATCTTAACTTCATTCTTGTTGTGCAAAAGCCCAACAAGTAATGTATGTATATGTATATATATCTATGTTTGTCATCATGGTCTTCGCACATCGTTGAAGATAGCTTGGAACTCTTATTACAACTCATCCCAGCAAGCACTAGAAACACATGTTAACATCCTTATAATGACCCTACACCTTAAACGATATAACGACCAGCCTAGGTGTTTTGACTTCGGCTCTAAGACCTACAAGATCATGGGGCTCGGAATCCCAGCTCAGTGGCGTTGGGGTTTAGGGTTTTAAGGGTTTTGGGTTTAGGTACCAGGCCACAAAGGGATATATCAGTGGTAGGTGTAATTATAGAAGGAAACGTACGGTCGAGGGATTAAGAAAATGAAGAAAAGGCGCATCTGAGATGGAAACTGGGATTACTTGGTGGCTTGGTGATGCCCGCTGTGAACAGCAATGCCAAGATGAAGTGCAGATGCCTCTCTCCCATGCAGCTTTTAAAACTCGGGCCCTAAACCCTAGAAGTTCCAAATCCGAAGCCCAGTAAAACCTTGAGCCCGAACCCTTCAAACCCTGAACTCTTAAAACCCTAAACCCTAAACCTGGCCTGCCTTGTGCGATGCGCGTGTCTAAACCCTGAGACCAAACTTGCTCAACCCTAGTGGGAGCGGGACCCAGCTTGCTAAACGGAAGCTGTCGCTGTTTAGTGCTTGAAGTCTTGAAGCAAAGCCCCGGTCCCTTCTGCGGACGGGGTGGCACTAACTTTACCCCATGATTCCCATGATGCCTAATGCCGCGTCAACTTGGCTCATCCAACAGAGGATTTGTGGTGGTACGGTTGAGCACTTGTGCAGGGGCTGTGATGTTTTTGGTCGGATTCTGAATGTTGCGGTGGCTCTCCGCAGGCAGCTTCAAGCGTCTGGTGGGAAGACGCGCCTCAGGGTTTCGGGTTTAGGGGGACCTTGGCACTTCACGCTGAAATTCAACTATGGTGCCACTTGAAGCACTCCTGGGGTATTTGTTTTGGTGGCATCTCGGTGACATCCCTGGATTCAGACGGAGCCCCTCATTACCTTATTACTCGATTCCGCACACCTTCAGGGAACTTCACCAGAGCAAGCGCCCGCAAAAATAAAGTACCAAGATGCCAGGACATGGGACGACTTCCACGGCAATGACATGTCAGGGGCCTACAGTTACTGCCAAATGGCAGACTCAGATAACACAAGGATCAGTCAAGTTGCTTTGTGTCTGCGGATACTTGGGTGTTTGCCTGCGTCTTTGCCCCATATCTACAGTAGACTTTGGGGTTCCTTTGAACGGACCAGGCAGAAGAAAAGACTAAGTTTATGGGGTTGAGGTCAGAACACAGAGAATGTTATTTAGCAAAAACAACCTAAGCCTCGTGGCATCGCTCCTCGAATTCTTCAGAGAAGGTTTTCATCAAGGTCAACCCCGACATACCGGAGGTGTGTGTGGGGATTGTGTAGCGCAGGGTACGGGGATCGTGTAGTGGCGTGCATGGGGACTGCGTAGGGATGATCTGCTCCCCAGTCTCCCTTCAGCACCAGTTAGTGAGCCCTATACCCTAAACCCCTCAGCCCCGAAACCCAAAGCCCCTAAACCCCTACACACCCAACCCAAAGCCCCTAAGCCCCTTAAGCTACACCCCTGAACCCTACCTACACCCTAAACTCTACACCCAAACCCTAAACCCAAGCCCCCAGAGACTACAGAACCCTAAATCCTAAGCCCCTAAACCGTAAATCCAGCCCCTCAGCCCTTAAGCCCCTACAGGCCCCTAGAGCCCTAAAAAGCCCGCAGCCCAGGGAATGGGATGGCTGCAATTTCTTCTACATTGTCAGCCTTAGCCAGCAGGCAGCCTGCATGCCACCTGAGGGTTTAGGACTTTGGGGTTTGGGATGTGGGGTTTAGGATTTTCTGTGATGTTGGAACGTGCACAGTACGAGCTGCAAAGTGATGTCGTGCCTCGCGGCTTGCGAGGTGCTACAATGCCGCGACTATGGAACATTAGCAGTCCGTTACCCTAACAACCCTTATATGATCATCGTTTACCGTAGCCTAAACTGGGTTGCTGTTCAGGAACTTTTATGAAGTTACCATATTCAAGGTATGTGGTAAATATTGCGGTTTTCTTATTAGTAACCCTAAGCCCTACGCCCTAAACGTAAATAACTTAATGTCAGTTCCTGGACAACAACCCATAAAAGCCCTATTCTGATTATCGCGCCCCTACATTTGGCGTGGTGTTTTCCTGCTACTGAGATGCCAGACCTGTCTCACGCTGCAGCTGCTCCGCTAAACCATATTCCATACGCGCTCCATAATTGCTGCATTTCAGTCTTTGGAACTGCTTATTCTTGATACTAGAAGTTCTGCACTGCGTTAAATACCATGACACCGTAATTCCCAAGGTATAGGGTACTTGGGGGTTGTGCAGGATTCGGCATCTTTCGTAGGAGTCTTAATCCCCAAGCCTTACACCCCCAACCCTGAACTCCAAACCACAAACCTCAAATCTAAACCCTGTCCCCAAACCCCAAACCAAAAAAATCAAATCTAAACCCCAAATCGCTCACCCCTAAACCTCAAAGCATTAAGATTAAAATCCGAATCTATGGAGGAGTCTTAGCCAGCTCAATACCTGAGCCAGGAGTGGGACAGTTTCCAGATTTTGGAGAGCGGAAGCCACGATCCCAGTTTAGGGATTATCGTTTCGGGTTTTAGGGTTTTGGGTTTAGGCTTCAGGGTCAAGGGTTTAGGGACGAGACATATCATGGATTGAGGGTATTTAGGGCTATACTACTCGAGGAATGAAGAACCAAGCGGCAAAGGATATGGAACATGAAATGACAACTGGGCTCCTGCAGTCCTGATGTATCTCTATATACAAAGCTCCTCCCTGCGTGTATACATACATTTATGCATATCTATATATATATGTATATGTGTGTGTTTATGTATAGGTGTATATATATATATTTATATAGATAATTCAAATGCGACCGTAGAGAATATCCGGATATAACCCCTAAGCTCTAAACCGCACGACCCCTCAACACCCAGCGACAGTTGAGTCAGGCTGGGAAAAGACGCTGTATCCGAGCTGTCGAGACGGCAGTCCTTTCGAGAAGTCTGGCACTTAGAGCACGTGTTTGGGGTCTCGGGTATAAAGCTTCAGAAGCAAAAGCGTAACTGAACCCGCAACATGCGTTTCAAGTTGGAGGCTCACTGCCCACGGACTTGCGTGCATTCCCAATGATTCGACCAATGTGCCTTGGGTTTCATTCAAGTGAAACTCGGCTTCGAGCCTCGGCCTTGAAGCGAAAGCAAAACCCCACTAGTAATACAACTGAAGCCCCGACAGCCCCTAAACCGCCTTAAGCCCTGCACTGCCAACAAAACTTCCGAACCCTGAACTGCCAAGGCATGCATTGGTTGGCCCTGATGGTAGAGGTCATGGCCGGAACTGGACCGGGTTGTGATGCGATTTTGTGTCCCAACCTTTCGTGAGAGCGGCTTCCTCCCATGACTGCACCCCCCCTACCCCCTGAGAAAATGCATGTTTCTTCCCACCCATGCCAGTCATTGTATGGGGTATTTGCGAGGGTATATCTCTTTGAGGGCTGTGGGGTGGATTCTTACAGGGAGAGATTGCTAAACAAAATGTGACGGAGAGGTAGGGCTGCTTTACTGGGGACTGGAAGTCAATAAGGGAAAATATTGTGTGGGGATTGTATTCCCTTGATCCCTACTGACCAACACTAAGATACTTCTGTTTTCGGTGTAGCTTCCTTCCAGGAGTTGCCCTGCGCTTACGCCCTAGAGTTTGTTCAGTTTGTCTCCATTTTGAATTATACCTTTTCCCCACCCCATACCAACGCCGTTGGCCAGCTTTGGGTTACAGGGGGGTAGTCAAAAGCTAGCAGCTTGGCGTGTCTCTGCAAAGGTTTTGTTCGCACCCGCCCGCCCGTGCTGGGGAATGTGCAGGCCGCCGCCCCTACACGCAGAACCTTAAGACTTATAAGCCCCGACGCCGAAAACCAAAACAACATTGCGGGTGGGGGAAAGCAGACCACAATATAATGCAGTCCTTATTACATGGACTCGACAAAAGGGGCGCCAAATACTTGGATGCTATGCAGGACCATTGGGCGCCACACGGAAGATGCTGGGAAGGCCTTGGGCGCACTTTACGAAGGAGGGCTTGAAGGTTTGCTGTAGGACTTAGGGCCGTAGAGTTTGGGATCTTGATCCCTAAGCCCTATAAACCCTAAGCCCTAAACCTGAACCCTTTCAATCTCTCGCTCTTGGGAGATAGACTACAAGAAAAACACAGAACAAAACAAAGCCTCAAACAGGTGGGTTCCACGGTGTCCCTAGACCTTACTACAAGCCCTGAACCACATAGCCTCAGAGAGGTGGGTTCCACGGTGTCCATGCAGCGCTTGTGATTTAGGATTCAAGGTTCTAGGGTTGCAGGATAGGGCTTAGGGTTTGAAATTTGGATTCAGGGCCTTTAGGGTTTAGGATGAAGCTTTAAGGGCTTAGAATTTAGTCTGGAATCTCCTAACCACCCTCCGCCATACTACCCTCCATCCCACCCCTAAGGTTCCTCCTTAGTTTGCCTGCTATCTTTGGGGGTGGTTCTGGGTGGACCTAGAACCTAGTCATGGTTGGGGAAGCTGTTATGCTTTCAAAGAAGTTTTCGGGGGTTCATCATGATTCCACTGGTTCTCGTGCGAGCTCTGACAAGCTCGCCCGACCTCGCCCTAGAAATTACCATCCTGGTTGCCTGATAGGCACCATTAAAAGGGTGGTAGTTCCACCTTAGCGAGGATCTGGTGAAGTTTCACATGGGTGCTACTGACTGCCCCCAAACACTAAACTCCAAACCCTAAGCTCTCGCAAGGGTTCCCCGGCCTGAAGGGGTTGTAGGTTGTGTTACGTAGCCCTTGCATATCTACAATGCTTCCTATAGTGTGTAAGGCTTCGTGGAACCTGATGCAAGGGTACTTACTTGACAACGCATCCAACCCCCTTACCAGTCACGCAGAGCAGCAGCTACTGCGATTTTACGCCCTTACATTACCTTGCCCCCAACGAACTGTTGAAGCACAGCATTGAGCATTTCTACATATGAGCTATAGTCTAAACGAGGGGGTTATGTAAGGGATTCTAGAAGGGTTCTCATGGGGTATACCAGGAGTTTAAACTATAGCTCTTTTAACTTTTCATAACACTTATTATATCTATACTGCCAGCCCCCACAGGCAGGAAAGGTCACGCCTAGAGCTCCTAAACATCATCCTCCAACCCTATACTGGGCTGCTCCGAGGAGGGTTTAGGGTTTCGGGCGCCAACTTAGAGGCTTTTGGGTAACCCACTTTGAGACCTTCAATCTACAACCCAGTTTCAAGACAGCACTCTGCTCCCTACAATGTAAGTTTCCACATTCAGCCTCATAAACCGGGCAGTGCGCAGTCGTCATTAGGGCCTCGGGGTTAGAGTGAGCCGCAGCTTTAAGAATAAGGCTTGGTAAGCCAACGATATCTTTGAGTGAGGTTGTAAAATCGATCAGCAAGCTTGAAGCTCCTACCTGGGGGTTTTCTAGAAAACATATGGTTCCCTTGTCTGAATCCATCTGAAAAGGACTGCAGTGTTTCGAGGTGCATGGAGGGACCTTTTTTTTTGGCAATCCCCTTGTAACAAGTCGCAACCAAAGCAAAGTTGAGCTGCCGTCTCCAGGAAGAGAGCCATGAGAAAACCAAGTTCTATGCTATGGGACTCGAATTCAGTTCCGCAGCAACAACCCAAGGAAGCCCGTAGATCAAGTTACCGTGACACGGAAAATTTGTTGTGTACCATATACATAGATTAGATGCCTTAGCTCGCGCTCGCGAATAGCAATCCAGTACGGTCAGCTCTCCTTAACCCTAAACCGCAAGCCCTAAACCCCAACTCCCAAACCTCAACCTTGAACGTCACAATCTAAATTCTTAACCTCGACCTTAATCCCAAAAATGCCAGGCAGGAACCATGTACAAGGCCGATACCCCAGCAAGGTCAAACCATTCTTGGGTTTAGGTTTTCGGGGTTTAGGGCACTTGGGGACCTTAAAGCCGTTAACCCACAAGCCCTTTCCCAGAGCCTCCTATGTGGTTCCAGGTTAGGGTATTATAAAATGTTCGCTTCTACTGCCAAAAACATTGCAAGTAACACGCACACACAAAGTAACTACATAATGTGCTTGTGTAAGCCTTGAATCCCCGAACCCTTGGGCTACAAATCCTGAGCCCATGTGGGGTGCGGCCTGGGACTGTTGAATTTACGGGCTGACAAAAAGGTGCCCCGAATTTTCGGGACGCCCCCCCCTTGTGGGGTTTAAGGTTCGTGGTTTATCCCGACGGCAAGAGTTGAGTTCCAGGTGGTGATGGCAAACGGTGCTACGCATAGGGCCCTGTGGTGGTTTAGGGTTCAGGGTTTAGGGTTAGGGCTGTGTGGTGGCTTTTGCGGGGGGAAGCATTCGCTCGCATACCTTTTTGCATGTGGTACTTGCTAGTCACTATTGCTTTGCATGGATTGTAGCCAGGCAGAAGTGTTTCCTCACTGTCTCATGGAGCTTGCGGCAAGCGTGGTGGATCAGATGACGGCGCATTAAGGCATCACCGAGCAGATGAGACAACTTTGATTTCGCTTATGTTTCTTATACTTGCCTGGGACAGCACCACTTTGAATGTATCCTTGCTGTTGATTCTAAGAATCCTGCATGACCTTAGTATACTATAGCACCATGTTTCCTGAGGTATAAGATACTTAGGGTCATGCAGAATTTCCAGTCTCCACTGTATCATTCCATAACTTCTGTTTCAGGGTCAAGCATTTACACTTGGGGCTATGCACTGGAACCCTTAACCCCGGAACCCCGGAACCCCCAAACCCCTAAAACCCTAAACCCTCGCACATACACAAAATAATAGCCTTTTACCAAGTGTTAACAGTCATTGTTTTGGGTAATTAGGATGTCTAGGTAACCCAAAACTGTAATCCGCTTATTGGAAGCTACAGTTTCCATGTTCTTTTTCAGTTGATTCTCCGTTATCTTCCCTTAAATCTGGAAATCAAAGCCCTAAACCCCTAAACCGAATCCTGAGGGCCCCCAAAGTTTTCGCTTGTCTCGGACTGACCTCTCCCTGGTGTCGATGGCTGTGGCTTGGCAACATGCCATGCAGGGTTCCAAGTGTAGGAGGACCATATGAAGACTCGCCAGTATCGACCAAACCATTCAAGACCAGAACATGCAGCATGAGCTCCTTCATATCCGCTTCAATTCAATTTTCTATCGTAGTATAATCCGAAGGAACTATCAACAAGGATTATTTCTGTTTCAGGTCCAAGCGGATTACAGCTCAGGGTAGTTGACAGATCCTGTGCTGTACATTCACTAGGGCAGCTTGCCAAGCTACAGATCGCAGCTTATGGGGTATTGTTGAAATGAGGATCACCCCATATGACACTTAGTGGCCCTGCTCATTGGGGGTCTTCCAAAAATCAAAGGGGATATTGAAGCTTACTCCCGAACATCCTAAACCCCAAACCCCAAAAGCCTAAGCCTTCAAACCCTATAACTCGAAACCCTGAAGCTCTGAAACCCTAAGCCCTAAAACCCTGAACGCCTAAACCCTAAAATCCTGTACCCAGAGCCATGGCAGCGACGGTGCCGCCAGTCACAGTCGCGGTGGGTGGTCGATGGCAGGAGATAGAGGATGCCAATCACCGCTTGTCTCAGGACTGGGCCTTGCCTTGGGTACTACGACCACTCGGTTCAGGGTTTAGGGTTTAGGGGACAGTTGGATATTATTCATAGCTTAAATATATAGGCCTTTAATATGACCCCGAGTGTAGACTGTTAATGGGTGGGGCAGGACCTAAGTCTTACCCTCTCAGCAATAGAATTTCGGTGTACTTGTGTGTTGCACTAATTAGGATGCAAAATATAGTTCATGGGTATGAGGGACCCCACATACCCAAGCCGTGAGAACTCTGGTGCTGTACTATGTGATTCAGGTCATGCAGGGTTCGTAAATCAACAGTACCAGCAGAACAGAGGTTCTGCGTACTTGTAGTCATCCTATGCATCCTCGTTTGGGATACGAGCTAGCTCTTTTGGAACTTCGCAACAAGCAGGACCTCAAACCTAAACCCCAGACCCTGAACCCTGAACCCTTGACCGTCCCTAGGCTAGGGTTTAGAGTTTAGGGTTTACCGTTTAGGGTTTACCGTTTAGGGATGTATGGGGGTTGCTTCTCATGAGCCACAAGACCCAAACCTCGTGTCCATGCCGGGAAAATTCCAGCGAACTCGCTCGACCTTAGCCCAACTGCGCTGTAGTGTTAAACTCCTTAAAGGATTATATGGGGGGGACCATTATAGAGATTGTTAAGGGACCAGGAGGTTAGACGAGAGCTGCTATAGCTCAAACGGTGGTTTATGTGACTATCACGCCAGGGCTTTGCTTCAGGTTCGTAAGCTTTTTCAAGCCAACGCCCTGCTTGAGAGCCTGGCAGGACCTGTCAGCAGCGAAGATGTAATCAACCACCCCATGCCAAGAAGATCCAGAACCCCTCATTCGCCCCCGACCCTAACTACCCTCAATACCCTAAACCCTAAAACCCTAAACCCTAAATACCCTCAATACCCTAAACCCCATACCCTAAAACCTTACGCAAATCCCAACCTGCTAGGACCTGGCCGCAGTGGAGCAGGATGCGGCCGCGCAGCGTGCGGCACTCGCGTCTGCAGAGCATTCGCTTAGCAGTGCCGCGCAGACCCTTTGACATTATATTGGGGTTATATTGGGGATAATGGAAACTACTATAATGGGATATATTGGGGTTATATTGGGGATAATATGCAGTTTTGCGGGGCCTTAGGTTCTGGGTTAGGGGCTCGTAGCTAAGCTTCTTTAGTCCCTTTGAGAGTGTATACATTCATGTCATGTACACGCCCATACACACGGTTAGTCGCATGAACCATCATTTGAGCTAGAGCAGCTGTAGTCTAAACTCCTAGTCCTAGTATCCCCCTTAACAAGCCCTACAACATCATCTTGCAAGAATCAAAAGGTTAACTTCTCATGGCAACGGCCAGGGAACTCAGCAACTAGGAGGGTTCCATGCTGGAATACTTGCCCCAAACAGTGCCATTAGGTTTATACCCCTCCCCTAATATCCCCCACCATACAAAACACCAACATGGGAATACTTGATATGAGGGGAGTGGGTGCTTTTAATCTTAGGGGAGTTGATTAGTTTTCGGGTGCAGATACAGATCACCAACGGCTTGAGGTGAAGTTTTGGAAGGATGTCAATGTGGCTCCTAAATTTTCCAAGAAGCCTACAGAATCTTTTCATATGTACTGTAGTCTAAACTCCTTAAAGAGGATAATGTAGGGTTTAGGATTTACGCTCATATGCGGGATTGTATAGGGGCGTATTATGAGGGTTATTAAGGGGGATACTAGGAGTTTGCGTAGGCTATAGCTCATATAGCCTCTCCTTCGTTTATTCTCTTTTGCATTTAACTCCATTATCCCCAAACCTTACGCAATCCTGAAATATCCCTACAACCCCCTTGGAGGGGATCTAAGATTTCCATGCGTGTGTTCCACTTCTATTGTCCGTTTGATTCCCATTCTCTTGCAGTTCAACATGAATGTGTATGTATATTAATATACATATTTATATATATAGTCCCCAGTATAGTCCCAATTAAGAAGGAACCCGTGTTCATTGATTTGCTCGGTAGTATTGACTATAGAAGTGCAGCTCTAAGTAGTTCTCCAGTAAGGAGCTAGAAAAAAGATGTGCGCCTCCTGGCTTGAGATGTATACCCAAGGAAGGAGCTACATCACATCACGCTGTCAATCTTTATAGTCCCCCCTTAAGTATGGGGTATATGGGGATCTTGGTATAATATACCCAAAGCCAAAGTTTATCTACTTCAGGGGGGCGAACGTGGCATCATCCCTGCTTGATCCCCAAACCATCTCAATGTTTCTCATACTTTTCGATATTCAAAAACGGCGGCATGAGCATCTGATCGTAAAAGCAGTGCGGTAGCTGGAATGCAGCCAAGGAACAACGAAGACCTTCAGCAGGCATTGGACGACAAGTCTGTGACCTGGCCTATCAACATGGCCATGGTCTTTGACTAACGGTTGCAATCCGTGACCAACAGTAAGCCCTGAACCAGTGGGAGTTACGGGCCAGGAGGATCCTAATCCCTTACCAAAGACTGGCTAAGGGATCAAGGGCCTGGAGGCTTGTAGCTTGCAGGGTTGTAATCCTTTAGAGGGGTGAAGGACCTCAAGGCTATCCACTGCTCATTAGGGCTGGGGAGCTTCCGTATTTCCCAGTACGCCACTGCAACCAGCGCACTTATCCTTCAATTTTGACCTAATGGGGTTCTATAGGGGTAATGTTGGGGTTATATTGGTTATATAGTGGGGTTATACAGGGGTTCTATTGGTTATATAGGGGCTATGTTAGTTGCAAAGTTCACCGGACTTTCTACGTAGCAACTTCTGGTTGGAGGCTTAGAGATGGCGTCTTCAAGGCCCAGTCGACTTATACTCCCGGAAACTAACATGG